>JAKOGI010001101.1:0-195000 GCA_029747015.1 Carnegiea gigantea
GCATTTGCATCAACCGAAACAGTATTCTCTAAACGTCCAAATTACACCCTAAACAGAAGCAGTGTAATTGGCGACCAACACAATGAAATTTACAATGCCCACTTCATTAACACAATGGATTCATCAACAAGACGCCTGAGTCATGAACTGAAACAAGAAAGAACACATAATACACGCAGTTGCATCAGCCAAAACAGTACTCTCTAAACATCTAAATTGCACCCTAAATAGAAAAAGTCTAATTGGCTACCAAGACAATGAAATTCACAATGCCCACTTCATCAACACAACGGATTCATCAACAGGACGCCTCAGTCATGAACTGAAGCAAGAAAGCGCACATAATATAGGCATTTACATCCGCCGAAACAGTATTCTCTAAACATCCAAGTTACACCCTAAACAGAAACAGTCCAATTGGCTGCCAAGATAATGAAATTTACAATGCCCACTTCATTAACACAATGGATTCATCAACAAGACGCCTGAGTCATGAACTGAAACAGGAAAGCACACATGATACAGGTATTTTCATCAGCCGAAACAGTATTCTCTAAACATCCAAATTACACCCTAAACAGAAACAGTCTAATTGGCAACCAAGATAATGAAATTTACAATGCCCATTGCATTAACGCAATGGATTCATCAACAAGATGCCTGAGTCATGAATTGAAATAAGAAAGCACACATAATACAGGCATTTGCATAAGCCAAAACAGTATTCTCTAAACAACCAAATTACACCCTAAACAGAAACCGTCTAATTAGCTACCAAGACAATGAAATTTACGATGCCCTCTTCATCAACACAATGGATTCATCAACAAGACGCCTGAGTCATGAATTGAAACAAGAAAGCACACATAATACAGGCATTTGCGTCAGCCGAAACAGTATTCTCTAAACATCCAAATTACACTCGAAACAGAAACAGTCTGATTGGCTACCAAGACAATGAAATTTACGATGCTCACTTCACTAACACAATGGATTCATCAACAGGACGCCTGAGTCATGAATTGAAACAAGAAAGAACACATAATGCAGGCATTTGCATTAGCCGAAACAATATTCTCTAAACATCCAAATTACACCCTAAACAAAAACAGTCTAATCGGCTACCAAGATAATGAAGTTTACAATGCCGGCTTCATTAACACAATGGATTCATCAACAAGACGCCTGAGTCATGAACTGAAACAAGAAAGCACACATAATAGAGGCATTTGCGTCAGCCAAAACAGTGTTCTCTAAACATCAAAATTATACCCTAAACAGAAACAGTCGAATTGGCTACAAAGACAATGAAATTTGCAATGCCTACTTCATTAACACAATGGATTCATCAACATGATGCCTAAGTTATGAACTGAAACAAGAAAGCACACATAATGCAGGCATTTGCATTAGCTGAAACAGTATTCTCTAAACATCCAAATCACACCCTAAACAGAAACCGTCTAATTGGCTGCCAAGACAATGAAATTTACAATACCCACTTCATTAACACAATGGATTCATCAACAAGACGCTTGAGTCATGAACTGAAACAAGAAAGCACACATAATACACGCATTTGCATAAGCCGAAACAGTATTCTCTAAACATCCAAATTACACCCTAAATAGAAACAGCCTAATTGGCTACCAAGATAATGAAATTTACAACGCCCACTTCATTCACACAATGGACTCAACAACAAGACGCCTGAGTCATGAACTGAAGCAAGAAAGCACACATAATACAGGCATTTGCATCAGCCGAAACAGTATTCTCTAAACATCCAAATTACACCGCAAACAGAAACAGTCTGATTGGCTACCAAGACAATGAAATTTACGATGCCCACTTTATTAACACAATGGATTCATCAACAAGACGCCTGAGTCTTGAACTGAAACAAGAAAGCACACATAATGGCCTGCATTATGTGTGCGTCTTGTTTTCAGTTCATAACTCGACAATGAAATTTAAAAAACACACTACAAAGACCTGGTCTTGAACTGAAATAAGAAAGCACACATAATAGCGGCATTTTGCATCAGCCGAAACAGTATTCTTCTAAACATCCAAATTACACCCCCTAACAAAAAGTCAATTGGCTTCCCAGATATTGAAATTTATAATACCCACTTCAATAACACAATTGGATTCATCAACAAGACCCTGAGTCATGAACTGTAACAAAAAAGCACACATAAATATAGGCAATTTGCATCAGCCAACACAGTATTCTCTAAACTCCAAATTGCACCTATACAAACATCTGAAGTGGCTACCAAGACAATTAAATTTACATGCCCACTTCATTAACACAATGGATTCATACAAAGACGCCTGAGTTATGCTGAACGAAAGCACGACATAATACATAATACAGGCATTTGCATCAGCTGAAACAGTATTCTCTAAACATCCAAATCACACCCTAAACAGAAACAGTCTAATTGGCTACGAAGACCATGAAATTTACAATGCCCACTTTATTAACACAATGGATTCGTCAATAAGACGCCTGAGTCATGAACTGAAACAAGAAAGCACACATAATACACGCATTTGCATCAGCCGAAACAGTATTCTCTAAGCATCCAAGTTACACCCTAAACAGAAATAGTCTAATTGGCTGCCAAGACAATGAAATTTGCAATGCCCCCTTCATTAACACAATGGATTCATCAACAGCACGCCTGAGTCATGAAATGAAACAAGAAAGAAGACATAATACAGGCATTTTCATCAGCCGAAATAGTATTCTCTAAACATCCAAATTACACCCTAAGCTGAAACTGTCTAATTGGTTACCAAGACAATGAAATTTACAATGCCCACTTCATTAACACAATGGATTCATCAACAGGATGCCTGAGTAATGAGCTGAAACAAGAAAGCACAGATAATACAGGCATATGCATCAGCCGAAACAGTATTCTCTAAACATCCAAATTACGCCCTAAACAGAAACAATCTAATTGGCTACTAAGATAATGGAATTTACAATGCCCGCCTCATTAACAAAATGGATTCATCAACAAGACGCCTGAGCCATGAACTAAAACATGAAAGCACGCATAATACAGGCACTTGCATCAGCCGAAACAGTATTCTCTAAACGTCCAAATTGCACCCTAAACAGAAATTGTCTAATTGGCTACCAAGACAATGAAATTTACAATGCCCACTTCATTAACACAATGGATTCATCAACAAGACGCCTGAGTTATGAACTGAAACAAGAAAGCACACATAATACAGGCATTTGCATCAGCTGAAACAGTACTCTCTAAACATTCAAATCACACCCTAAATAGAAACAGTCTAATTGGCTACCAGGACAATGAAATTTACAATGCCCACTTCATTAACACAATGGATTCATCAACAAGACGCCTGAGTCATGAACTGAAACAAGAAAGCACACATAATACACGCATTTGCATCAACCGAAATAGTATTCTCCAAACATCCAAATTGCACTTTAAACAGAAACAGTGTAATTGGCTACCAAGACAATGAAATTTACAATGCCCACTTCATCAACACAATGGATTCATCAACAGGACGCCTGAGTCAGGAACTGAATCCAGAAAGCACACATAAAACAGCCATTTGCATCAGCCGAAACAGTATTCTCTAAACATCCAAGTTACACCCTAAACAGAAACAGTCTAATTGGCTACCAAGATAATGAAATTTACAATGCCCACTTCATTAAAACAATGGATTCATCAACAAGTCGCCTGAGTCATGAACTGAATCAAGAACGCACACATGATACTGGCATTTTCATCAACCGAAACAGTATTCTCTAAACATCCAAATGACACCCTAAACAGAAACAGCCCAATTGGCTTCCAAGATAATGAAATTTAGAATGCCGACGTCATTAACACCATGGATTCATCAACAAGATGCCTGAGTCATGAATTGAAACAAGAAAGCACACATAATACAGGCATTTGCATAAGCCAAAACAGTATTCCCTAAACAACCAAATTGCACCCTAAACAGAAACAGTCTAATTGGCTACCAAGACAATGAAATTTACGATGCCCTCTTCATCAACACAATGGATTCATCAACAAGACGCCTGCGTCATGAATTGAAACAAGAAAGCAAACATAATACAGGCATTTGCGTCATCCGAAACAGTATTCTCTAAACGTCCAAATTACACTCCGAACAGAAACAGTCTAATTGGCTACCAAGGCAATGAAATTTACGATGCCCACTTCACTAACACAATGGATTCATCAACAAGACGCCTGAGTCATGAATTGAAGCAAGAAAGCATGCATAATACATGCATTTGCATCAGCCAAAACAGTATTCTCTAAACAACCAAATTGCACCCTAAACAGAAACAGTCTAATTGGCTACCAAGACAATGAAATTTACGATGCCCTCTTCAACACGATGGATTCATCAACAAGACGCCTGAGTTATGAATTGAAACAAGAAAGCACACATAATACAGGCATTTGCGCCAGCCGAAACAGTATTCTCTAAACATCCAAATTATACTCCAAACAGAGACAGTCTAATTCGCTACAAAGACAATGAAATTTACGATGCCCACTTCACTAACACAATGGATTCATCAACAAGACGCCAGAGTCATGAATTGAAACAAGAAAGCACACATAATACAGGCGTTTGCATCAGCCGAAACAGTATTCTCTAAACATCCAAATTACACCCTAAATAGAAACAGTCTAATCGGCTACCAAGATAATGAAATTTGCAATGCCCGCTTCATTAACACAATGGATTCATCAACAAGATGCATGAGCCATGAACTGTAACAAGAAAGCACACATAATAGAGGCATTTGCATCAGCCAAAACAGTATTCTCTAGACATCCAAGTTGCACCCTAAACAGAAACAGTCGAATTGCCTGCAAAGACAATGAAATTTGCAATGCCAACTTCATTAACACAATGGATTCATCAACATGACGCCAGAGTTATGAACTGAAACGAGAAAGCACACATAATGCAGGCATTTGCATCAGCTGAAACAGTATTCTCTAAACATCCAAATCACACCCTAAACAAAAACAGTCTAATTGGCTACCAAGATAATGAAATTTACAATACCCACTTAATTAGCACAATGGATTCATCGACAAGACGCTTGAGTCATGAACTGAAACAAGAAAGCACACATAATACACGCATTTGCATCAGCCGAAACAGTATTCTCTAAACATCCAAATTACACCCTAAACAGAAACAGTCTAATTGGCTACCAATACAATGAAATTTACAATGCCCACTTCATTAACCAATGGATTCATCAAAGACATGGACTACAGTCATGAACAATGAAATTTACAAGAAATGCACTTCATAATAATGGATTTGCATCAGCCGAACAGTATTCTCTAAACATCCAAATTACACCTTAACAGAAACAATCTAATTGGCTGCCAAGACAATGAAATTTACAATGCCCACTTCATTAACACAATGGATTCATCAACAAGACGCCTGAGTCATGAACTGAAACAAGAAAGCACCCATAATACAGGCATTTGCATCAGCCGAAACAGTATTCTCTAAACAGCCAAATTACACCCTAAACAGAAACAGTCTAATTGGCTACCAAGACAATGAAATTTACAATGCCCACTTCATTAACACAATGGATTCATCAACAAGACGCCTGAGTCATGAATGAAACAAGAAAGCACACATAATACAGGCATTTGCATCAGCCGAAACAGTATTCTCTAAACATCCAAATTGCACCCTAAACAGAAACAGTCTAATTGGCTACCAAGACAATGAAATTTCGATGCCCACTTCATTAACACAATGGATTCATCAACAAGACGCCTGAGTCATGAACTGAAACAAGAAAGCACACATAATACACGCATTTGCATCAGCCGAAACAGTATTCTCTAAACATCTAAATTGCACCCTAAACAGAAACAGTCTAATTGGCTACCAAGGCAATGAAATTTACAATGCCCACTTCATCAACACAATGGATTCATCAACAGGACGCCTCAGTCATGAACTGAAGCTAGAAAGCACGCATAATACAGGCATTTGCATCCGCCAAAACAGTATTCTCTAAACATCCAAGTTACACCCTAAACAGAAACAGTCCAATTGGCTACCAAGATAATGAAATTTACAATGCCCACTTCATTAACACAATGGATTCATCAACAAGACGCCTGAGTCATGAACTGAAACAAGAAAGCACCCATGATACAGGCATTTCCATCAGACAAAACAGTATTCTCTAAGCATCCAAATTACACCCTAAACAGAAACAGTCTAATTGGCTACCAAGATAATGAAATTTACCATGCCCACTTCATTAACGCAATGGATTCATCAACAAGATGCCTGAGTCATGAATTGAAACAAGAAAGCATACATAATACAGGCATTTGCATAAGCCAAAACAGTATTCTCTAAACAACCAAATTGCACCCTAAACAGAAACTATCTAATTGGCTACCAAGACAATGAAATTTACGATGCCCTCTTCATCAACACAATGGATTCATCAACAAGACGCCTGAGTCATGAATTGAAACAAGAAAGCACACATAATACAGACATTTGCGTCAGCCGAAACAGTATTCTCTAAACATCCAAATTACACTCGAAACAGAAACAGTCTGATTGGTTACCAAGACAATGAAATTTACGATGCCCACTTCACTAACACAATGGATTCATCAACAGGACGCCTGAGTCATGAATTGAAACAAGAAAGCACACATAATACAGGCATTTGCATCAGCCGAAACAGTATTCTCTAAACATCCTAATTACACCCTAAACAGAAACAGTCTAATCGGCTGCCAGGATAATGAAATTTACAATGCCTGCTTCATTAACACAATGGATTCATCAACAAGACGCCTGAGTCATGAACTGAAATAAGAAAGCACACATAATAGAGGCATTTGCATCAGCCAAAACAGTGTTCTCTAAACATCCAAATTACACCCTAAACAGAAACAGTCGAATTGGCTACAAAGACAATGAAATTTGCAATGCCTACTTCATTAACACAATGGATTCATCAACATGATGCCTAAGTTATGAACTGAAACAAGAAAGCACACATAATGCAGGCATTTGTATTAGCTGAAACAGTATTCTCTAAACATCCAAATCACACCCTAAACAGAAACAGTCTAATTGGCTACCAAGACAATGAAATTTACAATACCCACCTCATTAACACAATGGATTCATCAACAAGACGCTTGAGTCATGAACTGAAATAAGAAAGCACACATAATACACGCATTTGCATCAGCCGAAACAGTATTGTCTAAACATCCAAATTACACCCTAAACAGAAACAACCTAATTGGCTACCAAGATAATGAAATTTACAATGCCCACTTCATTAACACAATGGATTCAACAACAAGACGCCAGACTCATGAACTGAAGCAAGAAAGCACACATAATACAGGCATTTGCATCAGCCGAAACAGTATTCTCTAAACATCCAAATTACACCCCAAACAGAAACAGTCTAATTGGCTACCAAGACAATGAAATTTACGATGCCCACTTTGTTAACACAGTGGATTCATCAACAAGTTGCCTGAGTCTTGAACTGAAACAAGAAAGCACACATAATACAGGCATTCGCATCAGCCGAAACAGTATTCTCTAAACATCCAAATTACACCCTAAACAGAAACAGCCTAATAGGCTACCAAGACAATGAAATTTACAATGCCCACTTCATTAACACAATGGATTCATCAATAAGACGCTTGAGTCATGAACTGAAGCAAGAAAGCACACATAATACAGGCATTTGCATCAGCCGAAACAGTGTTCTCTGAACATCCAAATTACACCCCAAACAGAAACAGTCTAATTAGCTACCAAGACAATGAAATTTACGATGCCCACTTTATTAACACAATGGATTCATTAACAAGACGCCTGAGTCTTGGACTGAAATAAGAAAGCACACATAATACAGGCATTTGCATCGCCCGAAACAGTATTCTCTAAACATCTAAATTACACCCTAAACAGAAAAAGTCTAATTGGTTACCAAGATAATGAAATTTACAATGCCGCTTCATTAACACAATGGATTCATCAACAAGACGTCTGAGGCATGAACTGAAACAAGAAAGCACACATAATATAGGCATTTGCATCAGGTGAAACATTATTCTCCAAACATCCAAATCACACCCTAAACAGAAATAGTCTAACTAGCTACCAAGACAATGAAATTTATAATACCCACTTCAATAACACAATGGATTCATCAACAAGACGCATGAGTCATGAACTGAAACAAAAAAGCACACATAATATAGGCATTTGCATCAGCCAAAATAGTATTCTCTAAAGATCCAAATTGCACCCTAAACAGAAACAGTCTAATTGGCTACCAAGACAATGAAATTTACAATGCCCACTTCATTAACACAATGGATTCATCAACAAGACGCCTCAGTTATGAACTGAAACAAGAAAGCACACATAATACAGGCATTTGCATCAGCTGAAACAGTATTCTCTAAACATCCAAATCACGCCCTAAACAGAAACAGTCTAATAGGCTATGAAGACAATGAAATTTACAATGCCCACTTCTTTAACACAATGAATTCATCAACAAGACGCCTGAGTCATGAACTGAAACAAGAAAGCACACATAATACATGCATTTGCATCAGCCGAAACAGTATTCTCTAAACATCCAAGTTACACCCTAAACAGAAATAGCCTAATTGGCAGCCAAGGCAATGAAATTTACAATGCCCACTTCATTAACACGATGGATTCATCAACAGGACGCCTGAGTCATGAACTGAAACACGAAAGAACACATAATACAGGCATTTTCATCAGCCGAAACAGTATTCTCTAAACATCCAAATTACACCCTAAGCTGAAACTGTCTAATTGGATACCAAGACAATGAAATTTACAATGCCCACTTCATTAACACAATGGATTCATCAATAGGATGCCTGAGTCATGAGCTGAAACAAGAAAGCACACATAATACAGGCATATGCATCAGCCGAAACAGTATTCTCTAAACATCCAAATTACACCCAAAACAGAAACAGTCTAATTGGCTACTAAGATAATGAAATTTACAATGCCCGCCTCATTAACACAATGGATTCATCAACAAGACGCCTGAGTCATGAACTAAAACATGAAAGCACGCATAATACAGGCATTTGCATCAGCTGAAACAGTATTCTCTAAACGTCCAAATTGCACCCTAAACAGAAATAGTTTAATTGGCTACCAAGACAATGAAATTTACAATCCCCACTTCATTAACACAATGGATTCATCAACAAGACGCCTGAGTTATGAACTGAAACAAGAAAGCACACATAATACAAGCATTTGCATCAGGTGAAACAGTATTCTCTAAACATTCAAATCACACCCTAAACAGAAACAGTCTAATTGGCTACCAGGACAATGAAATTTATAATGCCCTCTTCATTAACACAATGGATTCATCAACAACATGCCTGAGTCATGAACTGAAACAAGAAAGCACACATAATACACGCAATTGCATCAGCCGAAATTGTATTCTCCAAACATCCAAATTGCACCCTAAACAGAAACAGTCTAATTGGCTACCAAGACAGTGAAATTTACAATGCCCACTTCATCAACACAACGGATTCATCAACAGGACGCTTGAGTCATGAACTGAATCCAGAAAGCACACATAATACAGACATTTGCATCAGCCGAAACAGTATTCTCTAAACATCCAAATCACGCCCTAAACAGAAACAGTCTAATTGGCTATGAAGACAATGAAATTTACAATGCCCACTTCTTTAACACAATGAATTCATCAACAAGACGCTTGAGTCATGAACTGAAACAAGAAAGCACACATAATACATGCATTTGCATCAGCCGAAACAGTATTCTCTAAACATCCAAGTTACACCCTAAACAGAAATAGCCTAATTGGCAGCCAAGACAATGAAATTTACAATGCCCACTTCATTAACACGATGGATTCATCAACAGGACGCCTGAGTCATGAACTGAAACAAGAAAGAACACATAATACAGGCATTTTCATCAGCCGAAACAGTATTCTCTAAACATCCAAATTACACCCTTAGCTGAAACTGTCTAATTGGATACCAAGACAATGAAATTTACAATGCCCACTTCATTAACACAATGGATTCATCAATAGGATGCCTGAGTCATTTGCTGAAACAAGAAAGCACACATAATACAGGCATATGCATCAGCCGAAACAGTATTCTCTAAACATCCAAATTACACCCAAAACAGAAACAGTCTAATTGGCTACTAAGATAATGAAATTTACAATGCCCGCCTCATTAACACAATGGATTCATCAACAAGACGCCTGAGTCATGAACTAAAACATGAAAGCACGCATAATACAGGCATTTGCATCAGCTGAAACAGTATTCTCTAAACGTCCAAATTGCACCCTAAACAGAAATAGTTTAATTGGCTACCAAGACAATGAAATTTACAATCCCCACTTCATTAACACAATGGATTCATCAACAAGACGCCTGAGTTATGAACTGAAACAAGAAAGCACACATAATACAGGCATTTGCATCAGCTGAAACAGTACTTCTCTAAACAGTCCCAAATTACACCCTAAACAGAAACAGTCCAATTGGCTACCAAGACAATGAAATTTACAATGCCCACTTCATTAACACAATGGATTCATCAACAAGACGCCTGGGTCATGAACTGAAACAAGAAAGCACACATAATACAGGCATTTGCATCAGCCGAAACAGTATTCTCTAAACATCCAAATTACACCCTAAACAGAAACAGTCTAATTGGCTACCAAGACAATGAAATTTAATACAATGCCCACTTCATTACAACACAATGGATTCATCAACAGGACGCCTGAGTCATGAACTGAAACAAGAAAGCACACATAATACAGGCATTTGCATCAGCTGAAATAGTATTCTCTAAACATCCAATTACACCCTAAACAGAAACAGTCTAATTGGCTACCAAGACAATGAAATTTACAATGCCCACTTCATTAACACAATGGATTCATCAACAAGACGCCATGAGTCATGAACTGAAACAAGAAAGCACACATAATACACGCATTTGCATCAGCCGAAACAGTATTCTCTAAACATCCAAATTACACCCTAAACAGAAACAGTCTAATTGGCTACCAAAACAATGAAATTTACAATGCCCACTTCATTAACACAATGGATTCATCAACAAGACGCCTGAGTCACGAACTGAAACAAGAAAGCACACATAATACAGGCATTTGCATCAGCTGAAACAGTATTCTCTAAACATCCAAATTAATCACACCCTAAACAGAAACAGTCTAATTGGCTACCAAGACAATGAAATTTACAATGCCCACTTCATTAACACAATGGATTCATCAACAAGACGCCTGAGTCATGAACTGAAACAAGAAAGCACACATAATACAGGCATTTGCATCAGCCGAAACAGTATTCTCTAAACATCCAAATTACACCCTAAACAGAAACAGTCTAATTGGCTACCAAGATAATGAAATTTACAATGCCCACTTCATTAACACAATGGATTCATCAACAAGACACCTGAGTGATGAACTGAAACAAGAAAGCACACATAATACAGGCATTTGCATCAGCCGAAACAGTATTCTCTAAACATCCAAATTACACCCCAGGTCTAATTGGCTACCAAGACAATGAAATTTACAATGCCCACTTCATTACACAATGGATTCATCAACAAGACGCCTGAGTCATGAACTGAAACAAGAAAGCACACATAATCATCTAAACATCCAAATCACACCCAACAGAAACAGTCTAATCGGCTACGAAGACAATGAATTTATATACCCACTTCATCAACACAATGGATTCATCACCAAGACGCCTAGTCAGAACTGAAACAAGAAAGCACACATCATACAGGCATTCGCATCAGCCGAAACAGTATTCTCTAAACATCCAAATTACACCCTAAACAGAAACAGTCTAATTGGCTACCAAGACAATGAAATTTACAATGCCCACTTCATTAACACGATGGATTCATCAACAAGACGCCTGAGCTATGAACTGAAACAAGAAAGCACACATAATACGGGCATTTGCATTAGTTGAAACAGTATTCTCTAAACATCCGAATCACACCCTAAACAGAAACAGTCTAATTGGCTACCAAGACAATGAAATTTACAATGCCCACTTCATTAACACAATGGATTCATCAACAAGACGTCTGAGTTATGAACTGAAATAAGAAAGCACACATAATACAGGCATTTGCATCAGCTGAAACAGTATTCTCTAAACATCCAAATCACACCTTTAACAGAAACAGTCTAATTGGCTACCAAGACAATGAAATTTACAATGCCCACTTCATTAACACAATGAATTCATCAACAGGACGCCTGAGTCATGAACTGAAACAAGAAAGCAGACATAATACAGGCATATGCATCAGCCGAAATAGTATTCTCTAAACATCCAAATTACACCCTAAACAGAAACAGTCTAATTGGCTACTAAAACAATGAAATTTACAATGCCCGCTTCCTTAACAGAATGGATTCATCAACAAGACGCCTGAGTCATGAACTGAAACAGAAAGCACACATAATACAGGCATTTGCATCAGCCGAAACAGTATTCTCTAAACGTCCAAATTGCACCCTGAACAGAAATAGTCTAATTGGCTACCAAGACAATGAAATTTATAATGCCCACTTCATTAACACAATGGATTCATCAACGAGACGCCTGAGTCATGGATTGAAACAAGAAAGCACACATAATACACGCATTTGCATCAGCCGAAACAGTATTCTCTAAGCATCCAAATTGCACCCTAAACAGAAACAGTCTAATTGGCTACCAAGACAATGAAATTTACAATGCCCACTTCATCAACACAAGGGATTCATCAACAGGACGCCTGAGTCATGAACTGAAGCAAGAAAGCACACATAATACAGGCATTTGCATCCGCCGAAACAGTATTCTCTAAACATCCAAGCTACACCCTAAACAGAAACAGTCCAATTGGCTACCAAGAGAATGAAATTTACAATGCCCACTTCATTAACACAATGGATTCATCAACAAGACGCCTGAGTCATGAACTGAAACAAGAAAGCACACATGATACAGGCATTTTCATCAGCCGAAACAGTATTCTCTAAACATCCAAATTACACCCTAAACAGAAACAGTCTAATTGGCTACCAAGATAATGAAATTTACAATGCCCACTTCATTAACACAATGGATTCATCAACAAGATGCCTGAGTCATGAATTGAAACAAGAAAGCACACATAATACAGGCATTTGCATAAGCCAAAACCGTATTCTCTAAACAACCAAATTGCACCCTAAACAGAAACTGTCTAATTGGCTACTAACACAATGACATTTACGATGCCCTCTTCATCAACACAATAGATTCATCAACAAGACGCCTGAGTCATGAATTGAAACAAGAAAGCACACATAATACAGGCATTTGCGTCAGCCGAAACAATACTCTCTAAACATCCAAATTACACTCCAAACAGAAACAGTCTGATTGGCTGCCAAGATAATGAAATTTACGATGCCCACTTCACTAACACAATGGATTCATCAACAAGACGCCTGAGTCATGAATTGAAACAAGAAAGCACACATAATACAGGCATTTGCATAAGCCGAAACAGTATTCTCTAAACATCCAAATTACACCCTAAACAGAAACAGTCTAATCGGCTACCAAGATAATGAAATTTACAATGCCCGCTTTATTCACACAATGGATTCATCAACAAGACGCCTGAGTCATGAATTGAAACAAGAAAGCGCACAAAATAGAGGCATTTGCATCAGCCGAAACAGTATTGTCTAAACATCCAAATCAAACCCTAAACAGAAACAGTCTAATTGGCTACCAAGACAATGAAATTTACATTGCCCACTTCATTAACACAATAGATTTATCAACAAGACGCCTGAGTTATGAACTGAAATAAGAAAGCACACACAATACGGGCATTTGCATCAGCTGAAACAGTATTCTTTAAACATCCGAATCACACCCTAAACAGAAACAGTCTAATTGGCTACCAAGACAATGAAATTTACAATGTAACACAATGGATTCATCAACAAGACGCCTGAGTTATGAACTGAAATAAGAAAGCACACATAATACAGGCATTTGCATCAGCTGAAACAGTATTCTCTAAACATCCAAATCATACCTTTAACAGAAACAGTCTAATTGGCTACCAAGACAATGAAATTTACAATGCCCACTTCATTAACACAATGAATTCATCAACAGGACTCCTGAGTCATGAACTGAAACAAGAAAGCAGACATAATACAGGCATATACATCAGCCGAAATAGTATTCTCTAAACATCCAAATTACACCCTAAACAGAAACAGTCTAATTGGCTACTAAAACAATGAAATTTACAATGCCCGCTTCCTTAACAGAATGGATTCATCAACAAGACGCCTGAGTCATGAACTGAAACAAGAAATCACACATAATACAGGCATTTGCATCAGCCGAAACAGTATTCTCTAAACATCCAAATTACACCCCAAACAGAAACAGTTTAATTGGCTACCAAGACATTGAAATTTACGATGCCCACTTCATTAACACAGTGGATTCATCAACGAGACGCCTGTGTCATGAATTGAAACAAGAAAGCACACATAATACAGGCATTTGCATCAGCCGAAACAGCATGCTCTAAACATCCAAATTACACCCTAAACAGAAACAGCCTAATTGCCTACCAAGATAATGAAATTTACAATGCGCACTTCATTAACACAATGGATTCAACAACAAGACGCCTGAGTTATGAACTGAAGCAAGAAAGCACACATAATACAGGCATTTGCATCAGCCGAAACAGTATTCTCTAAACATCCAAATTACACCCCAAACAGAAACAGTCTAATTGGATGCCAAGATAATGAAATTTACGATGCCCACTTTATTAACACAATGGATTCATCAACAAGACGCCTGAGTCTTGAACTGAAACAAGACAGCACACATAATACAGGCATTTGCATCAGCCGAAACAGTATTTTCTAAACATCCAAATTACACCCTAAACAGAAACAGTCTAATAGGCTACCAAGACAATGAAATTTACAATGCCCGCTTCATTAACACAATGGATTCATCAACAAGACGCCTGAGTCATGAATTGAAGCAAGAAAGCACACATAATACAGGCATTTGCATCAGCCGAAACAGTATTCTCTGAACATCCAAATTACACCCCAAACAGAAACAGTCTAATTGGCTACCAAGACAACGAAACTTACGATGCCCACTTTATTAACACAACGGATTCATTAACAAGACGCCTGAGTCTTGAACTGAAATAAGAAAGCACACATAATACAGGCATTTGCATCAGCCGAAACAGTATTCTCTAAACATCCAAATTACACCCTAAACAGAAAAAGTCCAATTGGCTACTAAGATAATGAAATTTACAATGCCACTTCATTAACACAATGGATTCATCAACAAGACGCCTGAGTCATGAACTGAAACAAGAAAGCACACATAATATAGGCATTTGCGTCAGCTGGAATAGTATTCTCTAAACATCCAAATCACACCCTAAACAGAAATAGTCTAACTGGCTACCAAGACAATGAAATTTATAATACCCACTTCAATAACACAATGGATTCATCAACAAGACGCCTGAGTCATGAACTGAAACAAAAAAGCACGCATAATATAGCCATTTGCATCAGCCAAAACAGTATTCTCTAAACATCCAAATTGCACCCTAAACAGAAACAGTCTAATTGGCTACCAAGACAATGAAATTTACAATGCCCACTTCATTAACACGATGGATTCATCAACAAGATGCCTGAGATATGAACTGAAACAAAAAAGCACACATAATACAGGCATTTGCATCAGCTGAAGTAGTATTCTCTAAACATCCAGATCACACCCTAAACAAAAACAGTCTAATTGGCTACGAAGACAATGAAATTTACATTGCCCACTTCATTAACACAATGGATTCATCAACAAGAAGGCTTAGTCATGAACTGAAACAAGAAAGCACACATAATACACGCATTTGCATAAGCCGATACAGTATTCTCTAAGCATCCAAGTTACACCCTAAATAGAAATAGTCTAATTGGCTGCCAAGACATTGAAATTTACAATGCCCACTTCATTAACACAATGGATTCATCAACAAGACGCCTGAGTCATGAACTGAAACAAGAAAGAACACATAATACAGGCATTTTCATCAGCCGAAACAGCATTCTCTAGACGTCCAAATTAGACCCTAAACAGAAACATTCTAATTGACTACTAAGACAATGAAATTTGCAATGCCCACTTCATTAACACAATGGATTCATCAACAAGACGCCTGAGTCATGAACTGAAACAGAGTCATGAACTGAAACAAGAAAGCACACATAATACAGGCATTTGCATCAGCCGAAACAGTGTTCTCTAAACATCCAAATTACACTCCAAACAGAAACAGTCTAATTGGCTACCAAGACATTGAAATTTACGATGGCCACTTCATTAACACAGTGGATTCATCAACAAGACGCCTGAGTCATGAATTGAAACAAGAAAGCACACATAATACAGGCATTTGTGTCAGCCGAAACAGTATTCTCTAAACATCCAAATTACACTCGAAACAGAAACAGTCTGATTGGCTACCAAGACAATGAAATTTACGATGCCCACTTCACTAACACAATGGATTCATCAACAGGACGCCTGAGTCATGAATTGAAACAAGAAAGAACACATAATGCAGGCATTTGCATCAGCCGAAACAATATTCTCTAAACATCCAAATTACACCCTAAACAGAAACAGTCTAATCGGCTACCAAGATAATGAAGTTTACAATGCCGGCTTCATTAACACAATGGATTCATCAACAAGACGCCTGAGTCATGAACTGAAACAAGAAAGCACACATAATAGAGGCATTTGCGTCAGCCAAAACAGTGTTCTCTAAACATCAAAATTATACCCTAAACAGAAACAGTCGAATTGGCTACAAAGACAATGAAATTTGCAATGCCTACTTCATTAACACAATGGATTCATCAACATGATGCCTAAGTTATGAACTGAAACAAGAAAGCACACATAATGCAGGCATTTGCATTAGCTGAAACAGTATTCTCTAAACATCCAAATCACACCCTAAACAGAAACCGTCTAATTGGCTGCCAAGACAATGAAATTTACAATACCCACTTCATTAACACAATGGATTCATCAACAAGACGCTTGAGTCATGAACTGAAACAAGAAAGCACACATAATACACGCATTTGCATCAGCCGAAACAGCATTGTCTAAACATCCAAAATACACCCTAAACAGAAATAGCCTAATTGGCTACCAAGATAATGAAATTTAAAATGCCCACTTCATTAACACAATGGATTCAACAACATGACGCCTGAGTCATGAACTGAAGCAAGAAAGCACACATAATACAGGCAGTGGCATCAGCCGAAACAGTATTCTCTAAACATCCACATTACACCCCAAACAGAAACAGTCTAATTGGCTACCAAGACAATGAAATTTATGATGCCCACTTTATTAACACAACGGATTCATCAACAAGACGCCTGAGTTTTGAACTGAAACAAGAAAGCACACATAATACAGGCATTTGCATCAGCCGAAATAGTATTCTCTAAACATCCAAATTACACCCTAAACAGAAACAGTCCAACTGGCTACCAAGACAATGAAATTTACAATGCCCACTTCATTAACACGATAGATTCATCAACAAGACCCCTGAGTCATGAACGGAAACAAGAAAGCACACATAATATAGGGATTTGCATCAGCCGAAATAGTGTTCTTTAAACATCCAAATTACACCCTAAATAGAAACAGCCTAATGGGCTACGAAGACAATGAAATTTGCAATGCCCACTTCATTAACACAATGGATTCACCAACAAGATGCCTGAGACATGAACTGAAACAAGAAAGCACACATAATACAGGCATTTGCATCAGCTGAAACAGAATTCCCTAAACATCCAAATTACACCTTAAATAGAAACAGTCTGATTGGCTACCAAGACAGTGAAATTTACAATGCCCACTTTATTAACACAATGGATTCATCAACAAGACGCCTGAGTCATGAACTGAAACAAGAAAGCACACATAATACGGGCATTTGCATCAGTTGAAACAGTATTCTCTAAACATCCAAATTACACCTAAACAGAAACAGTCTAATTGGCTACCAAGACAATGAAATTTACTATGCCCACTTCAATAACACAATGGATTCATTAACAAGACGCCTGAGTCATGAACTGAAACAACAAAGCACACATAATGCAGGCATTTGCATCAGCCGAAACAGTATTCTCTAGACATCCAAATTACACCCTAAACAGAAACAGTCTAATTGGCTACCAAGATAATGAAATTTACAATGCCCACTTCATTAACACAATGGATTCATAAACAAGACGCCTGAGTTATGAACTGAAACAAGAAAGCACACATAGTACAGGCATTTGCGTCAGCCGAAACTATATTCTCTAAACATCCAAATTACACCCAAAACAGAAACAGTCTAATGGGCTACCAAGACAATGAAATTTACATTGCCCACCTCATTAACACAATGGATTCATCAACAAGACGCCTGAGCCATGAACTGAAACAAGAAAGGACACATAATATAGGCATTTGCGTCAGCCGAAACTGTATTCTCTAAACATCCAAATTACACCCCAAATAGAAACAGTCTAATTGGCCACCAAGACAATGAAATTTACGAAGCCCACTTCATTAACACAATGGATTTATTAACAAGACGCCTGAGTCATGGACTAAAACAAGAAAGAACACATAATACAGGTGCTTGCATCAGCCGAAATAGTATTCTCTAAACATCCAAATTACACCCTAAACAGAAACAGTCTAATTGGCTACCAAGACAATGAAATTTACAATGCCTACCTCATTAACACAATGGATTCATCAACAAGACGCCTCAGTCATGAACTGAAAAAAGAAAGCACACATAATACAGGCATTTGCATCAGCCGAAACAGCGTTCTCTAAACATCCAAATTACACTCTAAACAGAAACAGTCTAATGGGCTACGAAGACAATGAGATTTACAATCCCCACTTCATTAACACAATGGATTCATCAACAAGACGCCTGAGTCATGAACTGAAACAAGAAAGCACACATAATACAGGTATTTGCGACGGCCGAAACTGTATTCTCTAAACATCCAAATTACACCCCAAACAGAAACAGTCTAATTGGCTACCAAGACAATGAAATTTACGATGCCCACTTCATTGACAGAATGGATTCATCAAGAAGACGCCTGAGTCATGAACTGAAACAAGAAAGCACACATAATACCGGCATTTGCATCAGCCGAAACAGTATTCTCTAAACATCCAAATCACACCCTAAACAGAAACAGTCTAATTGGCTATCAAGACAGTGAAATTTACAATGCCCACTTCATTAACACAATGGATTCATCAACAAGATGCCTGAGTTATGAACTGAAATAAGAAAGCATACATAATACAGGCATTTGCATCAGCCGAAACAGTATTCTCTAAACATCCAAATCACACCCCAAACAGAAACAGTCTAATTGGCTCCCAAGACAATGAAATTTACAATGCCCACTTCATTAACACAATGGATTCATCAACAAGACGCCTGAGTCATGAACTGAAACACGAAAGCACACATAATACAGGCATATGCATCAGCTGAAACAGTATTCTCCAAACATCCAAATTACACCCTAAACAGAAACAGTCTAATTGGATACTAAGAGAATGAAATTTACAATGTCCGCTTCATTAACGTAATGGATTCATCAACAAGACGCTTGAGTCATAAACTGAAACAAGAAAGCACACATAATATAGGCATTTGCATCAGCCGAAACAGTATTCTCTAAACGTCTAAATTGCACCCTAAACAGGAACAGTCTAATTGGCTACGAAGACAATGAAATTTACAATGCCCACTTCAATAACACAATGGATTCATCAACAAGACGCCCGAGTTATGAACTGAAACAAGAAAGCACACATAATACCGGCATTTGCATTTGCTGAAATAGTATTCTCTAAACAACCAAATTACACCCTAAACAAAAACAGTCTAATTGGCTACCGGGACAATGAAATTTACAATGCCCGCTTCATTAACACAATGGATTCATCAACAAGACGCCTGAGTCATGAACTGAAACAAGAAAGCACACATAATACACGCATTTGCATCAGCCGAAACATTATTCTCTAAACATCTAAATTGCACCTAAATAAAAACAGTCTAATTGGCTACCAAGACAATGAAATTTACAATGCCCACTTCATCAATACAATTGATTCATCAACAGGACGCCTGAGTCATGAACTGAAGCAAGAAAGCACACATAATACAGGCATTTGCATCAGCCGAAGCGGTACTCTCTAAACATCCAAGTAACACCCTAAACAGAAACCGTCTAATTGGCTACCAAGATAATGAAATTTACAATGCCCACTTCATTAACACAATGGATTCATCAACAAGATGCCTGAGTCATGAACTGAAACAAGAAAGCAGACATGATACAGACATTTTCATCAGCCGAAACAGTATTCTCTGAACATCCAAATTACAATCTAAAGAGAAACAGTCTAATTGGCTACCAAGACAATGAAATTTACAATGCCCACTTCATTAACAAAATGGATTCATCAACACGACGCCTGAGTCATGAATTGAAACAAGAAAGCACACATAATACAAGCATTTGCATCAGCCGAAGCAGTATTCTCTAAGCATCCAAGTTACACCCTAAACAGAAACAGTCTAATTGGCTACCAAGATAATGAAATTTACAATGCCCACTTCATTAATGCAATGGATTCATCAACAAGATGCCTGAGTCATGAACTGAAACAAGAAAGCACACATAATACAGGCATTTGCGTCAGCCGAAACAGTATTCTCTGAACATCCAAATTACACCCCAAACAGAAACAGTCTAATTGGCTACCAAAACAATGAAATTTGCGATGCCCACTTCATTAACACAGTGGATTCATCAACAGGACGCCTGAGTCATGAATTGAAACAAGAAAGCACACATAATATAGGCATTTGCATCAGCCGAAACAGTATGCTCAAAACATCCAAATTATACCCTAAACAGAAACAGTCTAATTGGCTACCAAGATAACAAAATTTACAATGCCCACTTCATTAACGCAATGGATTCATCAACAAGACACCTGAGTCATGAACTGAAACAAGAAAGCACACATAATACAGGCATTTGCATCAGCCAAAACAGTATTCTCTAAACATCCAAATTGCACCCTAAACAGAAACAGTCTAATTGGCTACCAAGACAATGAAATTTGCAATGCCCGCTCCATTAACACAATGGATTCATCAACATGACGGCTGAGTTATGAACTGAAACAAGAGAGCGCACATAATATGGGCATTTGCATCAGCTGAAACAGTATTCTTTAAACAACCAAATCACACCCTAAACAGAAACAGTCTAATTGGCTACCATGACAATGAAATTTACAATGCCTACTTCATTAACACAATGGATTCATCAACAAGACGCTTGAGTCATGAACTGAAATAAGAAAGCACACATAATACACGCATTTGCATCAGCTGAAACAGTATTCTCTAAACATCCAAATTGCACCCTAAACAGAAACAGTCTAATTGGCTACCAAGACAATGAAATTTATAATGCCCACTTCATTAACACAATGGATTCATCAACAAGACGCCTGAGTCTTGAGCTGAAACAAGAAAGCACACATAATACAGGCATTTGCGTCAGCCGAAACTGTATTCTCTGAACATCCAAATTACACCCTAAATAGAAACAGTCTACTTGGCTACCAAGACAATGAAATTTACAATGCCCACTTCATTAACACAATGGATTCACCAACAAGATGCCTGAGTCATGGACTGGAACAAGAAAGCACACATAATACAGGCATTTGCGTCAGCCGAAACTATATTCTCTAAACATCCAAATTGCACCCTAAACAGAAACAGTCTAATGGGCTACCAGGACAATGAAATTTACAATGCCCACTTCATTAACACAATGGATTCATCAATAAGACACCTGAGTCATGAACTGAAACAAGAAACCACACATAATACAGGCATTTACGTCGGCCGAAACTGTATTCTCTAAACATCCAAATTACACCCAAAACAGAAACAGTCTAATGGGCTACCAAGACAATGAAATTTACAATGCCCACCACATTAACACAATGGATTCATCAACAAGACGCCTGAGCCATGAACTGAAACAAGAAAGCACACATAATATAGGCATTTGCGTCAGCCGAAACTGTATTCTCTAAACTTCCAAATTACACCCCAAATAGAAACAGTCTAATTGGCCACCAGGACAACGAAATTTACGATGCCCACTTCATTAACACAATGGATTCATCAACAAGACGCCTGAGTCATGAACTAAAACAAGAAAGCACACATAATACAGGCGCTTGCATCAGCCGAAATAGTATTCTCTAAACATCCAAATTACACCCTAAACAGAAACAGTCTAATTGGCTACCAAGACAATGAAATTTACAATGCCCACTTCATTAACACAATGGATTCATCAACAAGACGCCTCAGTCATGAACTGAAACAAGAAAGCACACATAATACAGGCATTTGCATCAGCCGAAACAGTGTTCTCTAAACATCCAAATTGCACCCTAAATAGAAACAGTCTAATGGGCTACGAAGACAATGAAATTTACAATCCCCACTTCATTAACACAATGGATTCATCAACAAGACGCCTGAGTCATGAACTGAAACAAGAAAGCACACATAATACAGGCATTTGCGACGGCCGAAACTGTATTCTCTAAACATCCAAATTACACCCCAAACAGAAACGGTCTAATTGGCTACCAAGACAATGAAATTTACGATGCCCACTTCATTAACACAATGGATTCATCAACAAGACGCCTGAGTCATAAACTGAAACAAGAAAGCACACATAATACCGGCATTTGCATCAGCCGAAACAGTATTCTCTAAACATCCAAATCACACCCTAAACAGAAACAGTCTAATTGGCTACCAAGACCATGAAATTTACAATGCCCACTTCATTAACACAATGGATTCATCAACAAGACGCCTGAGTTATGATCTGAAATAAGAAAGCATACATAATACAGGCATTTGCATCAGCCGAAACAGTATTCTCTAAACATCCAAATCACACCCTAAACAGAAACAGTCTAATTGGCTCCCAAGACAATGAAATTTACAATGCCCACTTCATTTACACAATGGACTCATCAACAAGACGCCTGAGTCATGAACTGAAACAAGAAAGCACACATAATACAGGCATATGCATCAGTTGAAACAGTATTCTCTAAACATCTAAATTACACCCTAAACAAAAACAGTCTAATTGGATACTAAGAGAATGAAATTTACAATGCCCGCTTCATTAACGCAATGGATTCATCAACAAGACACTTGAGTCATAAACTGAAACAAGAAAGCACACATAATATAGGCATTTGCATCGGCCGAAACAGTATTCTCTAAACGTCTAAATTGCACCCTAAACAGAAACAGTCTAATTGGCTACCAGGACAATGAAATTTACGATGCCCACTTTATTAACACAATGGATTCAACAACAAGACGCCCGAGTTATGAACTCAAACAGAAAAGCACACATAATACCGGCATTTGCATCAGCTGAAACAGTATTCTCTAAACATCCAAATTACACCCTAAACAGAAACAGTCTAATTGGCTCCCAAGACAATGAAATTTACAATGCCCACTTCATTAACACAATGGATTCATCAACAAGACGCCTGAGTCATGAACTGAAACAAGAAAGCACACATAATACACGCATTTGCATCAGCAGAAACAGTATTCTCTAAACATCCAAATTGCACCCTAAACAGAAACAGTCTAATTGGCTACCAAGACAATGAAATTTACAATGCCCACTTCATCAACACAATGGATTCATCAACAGGACGCCTGAGTCATGAACTAAAGCAAGAAAGCACACATAATACAGGCATTTGCATCAGCCGAAGCGGTACTCTCTAAACATCCAAGTTACACCCTAAACAGAAACAGTCTAATTGGCTACCAAGATAATGAAATTTACAATGCCCACTTCATTAACACAATGGATTCATCAACAAGATGCCTGACTCATGAACTGAAACAAGAAAGCACACATGATACAGACATTTTCATCAGCCGAAACAGTATTCTCTGAACATCCAAATTACAGCCTAAACAGAAACAGTTTAATTGGCTACCAAGACAATGAAATTTACAATGCCAACTTCATTAACACAATGGATTCATCAATAAGACGCCTGAGTCATGAACTGAAAGAAAAAAGCACACATAATACAGGCATTCGCATCAGCCGAAAGAGTATTCTCTAAACAGCCAAATTACACCCTAAACAAAAACAGTCTAATTGGCTACCAAGACAATGAAATTTACACTGCCCACCTCATTAACGCAATGGATTCAACAACAAGATGCCTGAGTCATGAACTGAAGCAAGAAAGCACACATAATACAGGCATTTGCATGAGCCGAAACAGCATTCTCTAGACAGCTAAATTACACCCTAAACAGAAACAGTCTAATTGGCTACCAAGACAATGAAATTTACAATGCCCATTTCATTCGCAGAATGGATTCATCCGCAAGATGCCTGAGTCATGAACTGAAACAAGAAAGCACGCATAATATAGGCAATTGCATTACCGAAACAGTATTCTTCAAACATACAAATTACACCCTAAACAGAAACAGTCTACTTGGCTACCAAGACAATGAAATTTACAATGCCCACTTCATTAACACAATAGATTCATTAACAAGACGCCTGAGTCATGAACTGAAACAAGAAAGCACACATAATACAGGCATTTGCATCAGCCAAAACAGTATTCTCTAAACATCCAAATTGCACCCTAAACAGAAACAGTCAAATTGGCTACCAAGACAATGAAATTTGCAATGCCCACTCCATTGACACAATGGATTCATCAACATGACGGCTGAGTTATGAACTGAAACAAGAGAGCACACATAATATAGGCATTTGCATAAGCTGAAACAGTATTCTTTAAACATCCAAATCACACCCTAAACAGAAACAGTCTAATTGGCTACCATGACAATGAAATTTACAATACCCACTTCATTAACACAATGGATTCATCAACAAGACGCCTGAGTCATGAACTGAAATAAGAAAGCACACATAATACACGCATTTGCATCAGTTGAAGCAGTATTCTCTAAACATCTAAGTTACACCCTAAATAGAAACAGTCTAATTGGCTACCAAGACAATGAAATTTATAATGCCCCCTTCATTAACACAATGGATTCGTCAACAAGACGCCCGAGTTATGAACTGAAATAAGAAAGCACACATAATACAGGCATTTGCATCAGCTGAAACAGTATTCGTTAAACATCCAAATCGCACCCTAAACAGAAACAGTCTAATTGGCTACCAAGACAATGAAATTTACGATGCCTACTTTATTAACACAGTGGATTCATCAATAAGACGCCTGAGTCTTGAATTGAAACAAGAAAGCACACATAATAGAGGCATTTGCATCAGCTGAAACAGCATTCTCTAAACATCCAAATCACACCCTAAACAGAAACAGTCTAATTGGCTACCAAGACAATGAAATTTACAATACCCACTTCATTAACACAATGGATTCACCAACAAGACACCTGAGTCATGAACTGAAACGAGAAAGCACACATAATACACGCAGTTGCATCAGCTGAAACAGTATTCTCCATACATCCAAATCACACCCTAAATAGAAACAGTCTAATTGGCAACCAAGACAATAGAAATTTATAATGCCCACTTCATTAACACAATGGATTCATCAACAAGACGCCTGAGTCATGAGCTGAAACAAGAAAGCACACATAATACAGGCATTTGCGTCCGCCGAAACTGTATTATCTGAACATCCAAATTACACCCTAAATAGAAACAGTCTACTTGGCTACCAAGACAGTGAAATTTACGATGCCCACTTCATTAACACAATGGATTCACCAACAAGATGCCTGAGTCATGGACTGGAACAAGAAAGCACACATAATACAGGCATTTGCGTCAGCCGAAACTATATTCTCTAAACATCCAAATTGCACCCTAAACAGAAACAGTCTAATGGGCTACCAGGACAATGAAATTTACAATGCCCACTTCATTAATACAATGGATTCATCAACAAGACACCTGAGTCATGAATTGAAACAAGAAACCACACATAATACAGGCATTTGCGTCGGCCGAAACTGTATTCTCTAAACATCCAAATTACAGCCCAAACAGAAACAGCCTAATTGGCCACCAAGAGAATGAAATTTGTGATGCCCACTTCATTAACACAATGGATTCATCAACGGGACGCCTGAGTCATGAACTGAAACAAGAAAGCACACATAATACAGGCATTTGCATCAGCCGAAACAGTATTCTCTAAACATCCAAATTACACCGTAAGCAGAAACAGTCTAACTGGCTACCAAGACAATGAAATTTACAATGCCCACTTCATTAACACAATGGATTCATCAACAAGACGCCTGAGTTATGAACTTAAACAAGAAAGCACACATAATACAGGCATTTGCATCAGTTGAAACTGCATTCTCTGAACATCCAAATCACACCCTAAATAGAAACAGTCTAATTGGCTACCAAGACAATGAAATTTACAATGCCCACTTCATTAACACAATGGATTCATCAACAAGACGCCTGAGTCATGAACTGAAACAAGAAAGTACACATAATACAGGCAATTGCATCAGCCGAAACAGTATTCTCTAAACATTCAAATTACACCCTAAACAGAAACAGTCTAATTGGCTACCAAGATAATGAAATTTACAAAGCTCGCTTCATTAACATAATAGATTCATCAACAAGACGCCTAAGTCATGAACAGAAACAAGAAAGCCCTCACAATGCAGGCATTTGCTTCAGCCGAAACAGTATTCTCTAAACGTCCAAATTGCACCCTAAATAGAAGCAGTCTAATTGGCCACCAAGACAATGAAATTTACAATGCCCACTTCATTAACACAATGGATTCATCAACAAGACGCCTGAGTCATGAACTGAAATAAGAAAGCACACATAATACAGGCAACTGCATCAGCCGAAACAGTATTCTCTTAACATTCAAATTACACCCTAAACAGAAACAGTCTAATTGGCTTCCAAGATAATGAAATTTACAATGCCCGCTTCATTAACATAATGGATTCATCAACAAGACGCCTGAGTCATGAACTGAAACAAGAAAGCTCACACAATACAGGCATTTGCATCAGCCGAAACAGTATTCTCCCGACGTCCAAATTGCACCCTAAACAAAAACAATCTAATTGGCTACCAAGACAATGAAATTTACAATGCCCACTTCATTAACACAATCGAATCACCAACAAGATGCCTGAGTTATGAACTGAAATAAGAAAGCACACATAATACAGGCATTTGCATCAGCTGAAACAGTATTCTCTAAGCATCCAAATCACACCCTAAACAGAAACAGTCTAATTGGCTACCAAGACAATGAAATTTACAATGCCCACATCATTAACACTATGGAATCATCAACAAGACGCCTGAGTCATGAACTGAAACAAGAAAGCACACATAATACACACATTTGCATCAGCCAAAACAGTATTCTCTAAACATCTAAATTGCACCCTAAACAGAAATAGTCTAGTTGGCTACAAAGATAATGAAATTTACAATGCCCAATTCATTAACACAATGGATTCATCAACAAGACGCCTGAGTCATGAACTGAAGCAAGAAAGCACACATAATACAGGCATTTGCATCAGCCGAAACAGTATTCTCTAAACATCCAAATTACACCCCAAACAGAAACAGCCTAATTGCCTCCCAAGACAATGAAATTGATGATGCCCACTTTGTTAACACAGTGGATTCATCAACAAGACGCCTGAGTCTTGAACTGAAACAAGAAAGCACACATAATACAGGCATTTGCATCGGTTGAAACAGTATTCTCTGAACATCCAAATCGCACCCTAAACAGAAACAGTCTAATTGGCTACCAAGACAATGAAATTTACAATACTCACTTCATTAACACAATGGATTCATCAACAAGACGCCTGAGTCATGAACTGAAATAAGAAAGCACACATCATACACGCATTTGCATCAGCTGAAACAGTATTCTCTAAACATCCAAATTACACCCTAAACAGAAACAGTCTAATTGGCTACCAAGACAATGAAATTTACAATGCCCACTTCATCAACATAATGGATTCATCAACAAGACGCCTGAGCCATGAATTGAAACAAGAAATCACACATAATACAAGCATTTGCGCAGCCAACACTGTATTCTCTAAACATCCAAATTACACTCCAAACAGAAACAGTCTAATTGGCTACCAAAACAATGAAATTTAGGATGCCCACTTCACTAGCACAATGGATCCATCAACAAGACGCCTGAGTCATGAATTGAAACAAGAAAGCACACATAATGCAGGCATTTGCATCAGCCGAAACAGTATTCTTCAAACATCCAAATTACACCCTAAGCAGAAACAGTCTAATCGGCTACCAAGATAATGAACTTTACAACACCCGCTTCATTAACACAATGGATTCATCAACAAGACGCCTGAGTCATGTACTGAAACAAGAAAGCACACGTAATAGAGGCATTTGCCTCAGCTAAAACAGTATTCTATAAACATCCAAATTACACCCTAAACAGAAACAGTCAAAATTGGCTACCAAGACAATGAAATTTGCAATGCCTATTTCATTAACACAATGGATTTATCAACATGACGCCTGAGTTATGAACTGAAACAGGAAAGCACACATAATACAGGCATTTGCATCAGCTGAAACAGTATTCTCTAGACATCCAAATCACACCCTAAACAGAAACAGTCTTATTGGCTACCAAGACAATGAAATTTACAATACCCACTTCATTAACACAATGGATTCATCAACAAGACGCTGGAGCCATGAACCGAAACAAGAAAGCACACATAATACACGCATTTGTATCAGCCGAAACAGTATTCTCTAAACATCCAAATTACACCCTAAACAGAAACACTCTAATTGGCCACCAAGACAATGAAATTTACAATGCCCACTTCATTAATATAATGGATTCATCAACAAGACGCCTGAGTCATGAACTGAAGTAAGAAAGCACACATAATACAGACATTTGCATCAGCCGAAACAGTATTCTCTAAACATTCAAATTACACCCCAAACAGAAACAGTCTAATTGGCTACCAAGGCAATCAAATTTACGATGCCCACTTTATTAACACAATGGATTCATTGACAAAACGCCTGAGTCATGAACTGAAACATGAAAGCACACGTAATACAGGCATTTGCATCTGCCGAAAAAGTATTCTCTAAACATCCAAAGTACACCCTAAACAGAAACAGGCTAATTGGCTACCAAGACAATGAAATTTACAATGCCCACTTTATTAACACAATGGATTCATCAACAAGACGCCAGAGTTATGAACTGAAATAAGAAAGCACACATAATACAGGCATTTGCATCAGCTGAAATAGTATTCTCTAAACATCCTAATCACACCCTAAACAGAAATAGTCTAATTGGCTACCAAGACAATGAAATTTACAATGCCCACTTCATTAACACAATGGATTCATCAACAAGACGCCTGAGTCATGAGCTGAAACAAGAAAGCACACATAATACAGGCATTTGCATCAGCCGAAACAGTATTCTGTAAACACCCAAATTACACCCTAAACAGAAACAGTCTAATTGGCTGCCAAGATAATGAAATTTACAAGACAATGAAATTTACAATGCCCACTTCATTAACACAATGGATTCATCAACAAGACGCCTGAGTCATGAACTGAAACAAGAAAGCACACATAATACAGGCATTTGCATCAGCGAAACAGTATTCTCTAAACATCCAAATTACACCCTAAACAGAAACAGTCTAATTGGCTACCAAGACAATGAAATTTACAATGCCCACTTCATTAACACAATGGATTCATCAACAAGACGCCTGAGTTATGAACTGAATCAAGAAAGCACACATAATACAGGCATTTGCATCAGCCGAAACAGTATTCTCTAAACATCCAAATTACACCGCAAACAGAAACAGTCTAATTGCCTACCAAGACAATGAAATTGATGATGCCCACTTTGTTAACACAGTGGATTCATTAACAAGATGCCTGAGTCTTGAACTGAAACAAGAAAGCACACATAATACAGGCATTTGCATCAGTTGAAACAGTATTCTCTAAACATCCAAATCACACCCTAAACAGAAACTGTCTAATTGGCTACCAAGACAATGAAATTTACAATACCCACTTCATTAACATAATGGATTCATCAACAAGACGCCTGAGTCATGAACTGAAATAAGAAAGCACACATCATGCACGCATTTGCATCAGCTGAAACAGTATTCTCTAAACATCCAAATTACACCCTAAACAGAAACAGTCTAATTGGCTACCAAGACAATGAAATTTACAATGCCCACTTCATTAACATAATGGATTCATCAACAAGACGCCTGAGTCATGAATTGAAACAAGAAATCACACATAATACAAGCATTTGCGCAACCAACACAGTATTCTCTAAACATCCAAATTACACTCCAAACAGAAACAGTCTAACTGGCTACCAAAACAATGAAATTTACGATGCCCACTTCACTAGCGGAATGGATCCATCAACAAGACGCCTGAGTCATGAACTGAAACAAGAAAGCACACATAATACAGGCATTTGCATCAGCCGAAACAGTATTCTCTAAACATCCAAATTACACCCTAAACAGAAACAGTCTAATCGGCTACCAAGATAATGAACTTTACAACACCCGCTTCATTAACACAATGGATTCATCAACAAGACGCCTGAGTCATGTACTGAAACAAGAAAGTACATGTAATAGAGGCATTTGCATCAGCCAAAACAGTATTCTATAAACATCCAAATTACACCCTAAACAGAAACAGTCAAATTGGCTACCAAGACAATAAAATTTGCAATGCCTATTTCATAAACACAATGAATTCATCAACATGACGCCTGAGTTATGAACTGAAACAAGAAAGCACACATAATACAGGCATTTGCATCAGCTGAAACAGTATTCGCTAGACATCCAAATCACACCCTAAACAGAAACGGTCTTATTGGCTACCAAGACAATGAAATTTACAATACCCACTTCATTAACACAATGGATTCATCAACAAGACGCTGGAGCCATGAACCGAAATAAGAAAGCACACATAATACACGCATTTGTATCAGTCGAAACAGTATTCTCTAAACATCCGAATTACACCCTAAACAGAAACACTCTAATTGGCCACCAAGACAATGAAATTTACAATGCCCACTTCATTAATATAATGGATTCATCAACAAGACGCCTGAGTCATGAACTGAAGTAAGAAAGCACACATAATACAGACATTTGCATCAGCCGAAACAGTATTCTCTAAACATTCAAATTACACCCCAAACAGAAACAGTCTAATTGGCTACCAAGGCAATCAAATTTACGATGCCCACTTTATTAACACAATGGATTCATCAACAGGACGCCTGGGTCTTGAACTGAAACAAGAAAGCGCACATAATACAGGCATTTGCATCAGCCGAAACAGTATTCTCTAAACATCCAAATTACACCATAAACAGAAAAAGCCTGATTGGCTTCCAAGATAATGAAATTTACAACGCCCGCTTCATTAACACAATGGATTCATCAACAAGACGCCTAAGGCATGAACTGAAACAAGAAAGCACACATAATATAGGCATTTGCCTCAGCTGAAACAGTATTCTCTAAACATCCAAATCACACCCTAAACAGAAACAGTCTAATTGGCTACCAAGACAATGAAATTTACAATGCCCACTTCATTAACACAATGGATTCATCAATAAGACGCCTGAGGCATGAACTGAAACAAGAAAGCACACATAATATAGGCATTTGCCTCAGCTGAAACAGTATTCTCTAAACATCCAAATCACACCCTAAACAGAAACAGTCTAATTGGCTACCAAGACAATGAACTTTACAATGCCCACTTCATTAACACAATGGATTCATCAACAAGACGCCTGAGTCATGAACTGAAATAAGAAAGCACACATAATATAGGCATTTGCATCAGCCGAAACACTATTCTCTAAACATCCAAATCACACCCTAAACAGAAACAGTCTAATTGGCTACCAAGACAATGAAATTTACAATTCCCACTTCATTAACACAATGGATTCATCGACAAGACGCCTGACTCATGAACTCAAGCAAGAAAGCACACATAATACACGTATTTGCATCAGCCGAAATAGTATTCTCTGAACATCCAAATCACACCCTAAACAGAAACAGTCTAATTGGCTACCGAGATAATGAAATTTACAATGCCCACTTCATTAACACAATGGATTTATCAACACGACGCCTGAGTCATGAACTGAAACAGGAAAGCACACATAATACAAGCATTTGCGTCTGCCGAAACAGTGTTATCTAAATATCCAAATTACACCCCAAACAGAAACTGTCTAATTGGCTACCAAGACAATGAAATTTACGATGCCCACTTCATTAACACTATGGATTCATCAACAAGACGCCTGAGTCATGAATTGAAACAAGAAAGCACACATGATACAGGCATTTGCATCAGCCAAAAATGTATTCTCTAAACATCCAAATTACACCCTAAACAGAAACAGTCTAATTGGCTACCAAGAATATGAAATTTACAATGCCCGCTTCATTAACACAATGGATTCATCAACAAGACGCCAGAGTCATGAACTGAAACAAGAAAGCACACATGATATAGGCATTTGCATCAGCCAAAACAGTATTCTCTAAACATCCAAATTGCACCCAAATAGAAACAGTGTAACTGGCTGCCAAGACAATGGAATTTGCAATGCCCACTTCATTAACACAATGGATTCATCAACATGACGCCTGAGTTATGAACTGAAACAAGAGAGCACACATAATACAGGCATTTGCATCAGCCGAAACAGTATTCTCGAAACATCCAAATTACACCGTAAGCAGAAACAGTCTAACTGGCTACCAAGACAATGAAATTTACAATGCCCACTTCATTAACACAATGGATTCATCAACAAGACGCCTGACTTATGAACTGAAGCAAGAAAGCACACATAATACAGGCATTTGCATCAGTTGAAACTGTATTCTCTAAACATCCAAATCACACCCTAAATAGAAACAGTCTAATTGGCTACCAAGACAATGAAATTTACAATGCCTACTTCATTAACACAATGGATTTATCAACAAGACGCCTGAGTCATGAACTGAAACAAGAAAGTACAGATAATCCAGGCAATTGCATCAGCCGAAACAGTATTCTCTAAACATTCAAATTACACCCTAAACAGAAACAGTCTAATTGGCTACCAAGATTATGAAATTTACAAAGCTCGCTTCATTAACATTATGGATTCATCAACAAGACACCTAAGTCATGAACTGAAACAAGAAAGCCCTCACAATACAGGCATTTGCATCAGCCGAAACAGTATTCTCTAAACGTCCAAATTGCACCCTAAATAGAAACAGTCTTATTGGCCACCAAGACAATGAAATTTACAATGCCCACTTCATTAACACAATGGATTCATCAACAAGACGCCTGAGTCATGAACTGAAATAAGAAAGCACACATAATACAGGCAACTGCATCAGCCGAAACAGTATTCTCTTAACATTCAAATTACACCCTAAACAGAAACAGTCTAATTGGCTTCCAGGATAATGAAATTTACAATGCCCGCTTCATTTACATAATGGATTCATCAACAAGACGCCTGAGTTATGAACTGAAACAAGAAAGCACACACAATACAGGCATTTGCATCAGTCGAAACAGTGTTCTCTAAACGTCCAAATTGCACCCTAAACAAAAACAGTCTAATTGGCTACCAAGACAATGAAATTTACAATGCCCACTTCATTAACACAATCGATTCACCAACAAGATGCCTGAGTTATGAACTGAAATAAGAAAGCACACATAATACAGGCATTTGCATCAGCTGAAACAGTATTCTCTAAACATCCAAATCACACCCTAAACAGAAACAGTCTAATTGGCCACCAAGACAATGAAATTTACAATGCTCACATCATTAACGCAATGGATTCATCAACAAAACGCCTAAGTCATGAACTGAAACAAGAAAGCACACATAATACACACATTTGCATCAGCCAAAACAGTATTCTCTAAACATCCAAATTGCACCCTAAACAGAAATAGTCTAGTTGGCTACCAAGATAATGAAATTTACAATGCCCAGTTCATTAACACAATGGATTCATCAACAAGACGCCTGAGTCATGAACTGAAGCAAGAGAGCACACATAATACAGGCATTAGCATCAGCCGAAACAGTATTCTCGAAACATCCAAATTACACTTCAAACATAAACAGTCTAATTGCCGACCAAGACAATGAAATTGACGATGCCCACTTTGTTAACACAGTGGATTCATAAACAAGATGCCTGAATCTTGAACTGAAACAAGAAAGCACATATAATACAGGCATTTGCATCAGTTGAAACAGTATTCTCTAAACATCCAAATCACACCCTAAACAGAAACAGTCTAATTGGCTACCAAGACAATGAAATTTACAATACCCGCTTCATTAACACAATGGATTCATCAACAAGACACCTGAGTCATGAACTGAAAAAAGAAAGCACACATCGTACACGCATTTGCATCAGCTGAAACAGTATTTTCTAAACATCCAAATCACACCCTAAACAGAAACAGTCTAATTGGCTACCAAGACAATGAAATTTACAATGCCCACTTCATTAACACAATGGATTCATCAACAAGACGCCTGAGTCATGAATTGAAACAAGAAATCACAGATAATACAAGCATTTGCGCAGCCAACACAGTGTTCTCTAAACATCCAAATTACACTCCAAACAGAAACAGTCTAATTGGCTACCAAAACAATGAAATTTACAATGCCCACTTCACTAACGCAATGAATCCATCAACAAGACGCCTGAGTCATGAATTGAAACAAGAAAGCACACATAATACAGGCATTTGCATCAGCCGAAACAGTATTCTCCAAACATCCAAATTACACCCTAAACAGAAACAGTCTAGTCGGCTACCAAGATAATGAAATTTACAACACCCGCTTCATTAACACAACGGATTCATCAACAAGACGCCTGAGTCATGAACTGAAACAAGAAAGCACACGTAATAGAGGCATTTGCATCAGCCAAAACAGTATTCTATAAACATCCAAATTACATCCTAAACAGAAACAGTCGAATTGGCTACCAAGACAATGAAATTTGCAATGCCTATTTCATTAACACAATGGATTTATCAACATGACGCCTGAGTTATGAACTGAAACAGGAAAGCACACATAATACAGGCATTTGCATCAGCTGAAACAGTATTCTCTAGACATCCAAATCACACCCTAAACAGAAACAGTCTTATTGGCTACCAAGACAATGAAATTTACAATACCCACTTCATTAACACAATGGATTCATCAACAAGACGCTGGAGCCATGAACTGAAACAAGAAAGCACACATAATACACGCATTTGCATCAGCCGAAACAGTATTCTCTAAACATCCAAATTACACCCAAAACAGAAACAGTCTAATTGGCCACCAAGACAATGAAATTTACAATGCCCACTTCATTAATATAATGGATTCATCAACAAGACGCCTGAGTCATGAACTGAAGTAAGAAAGCACACATAATACAGGCATTTGCATCAGCCGAAACAGTATTCTCTAAACATTCAAATTACACCCTAAACAGAAACAGTCTAATTGGCTACCAAGACAATCAAATTTACGATGCCCACTTTATTGACACAATGGATTCATCAACAAGACGCCTGGGTCTTGAACTGAAACAAGAAAGGGCACATAATACAGGCATTTGCATCTGCCGAAACAGTATTCTCTAAACATCCAAATTACACCCTAAGCAGAAAAAGTCTAATTGGCTACCAAGATAATGAAATTTACGACGCCCGCTTCATTAACATAATGGATTCATCAACAAGGCACCTAAGGCATGAACTGAAATAAGAAAGCACACGTAATATAGGCATTTGCCTCTGCTGAAACAGTATTCTCTAAACATCCAAATCACACCCTAAACAGAAACAGTCTAATTGGCTACCAAGACAATGAAATTTACAATGCCCACTTCATTAACACAATGGATTCATCAACAAGACGCCTGAGTCATGAACTGAAACAAGAAAGCGCACATAATATAGGCATTCGCATCAGCCGAAACAGTATTCTCTAAACATCCAAATCACACCCTAAACAGAAACAGTCTAATTGGCTACTAAGACAATGAAATTTACAATGCCCACTTCATTAACACAATGGATTCATCAACAAGATGCCTGAGTCATGAACTGAAGCAAGAAAGCACACATAATACATGTATTTGCATCAGCCGAAACAGTATTCTCTGAACATCCAAATCACACCCTAAACAGAAACAGTCTAATTGGCTACCGAGATAATGAAATTTACAATGCCCACGTCATTAACACAATGGATTTAACAGCACGACGCCTGAGTCATGAACTGAAACAAGAAAGCACACATAATACAGGCATTTGCGTCGGCCGAAACAGTATTATCTAAATATCCAAATTACACCCCAAACAGAAACTGTCTAATTGGCTACCAAGACAATGAAATTTACGATGCCAACTTCATTAACACTGTGGATTCATCAACAAGACGCCTGAGTCATGAATTGAAACAAGAAAGCACACATGATACAGGCTTTTGCGTCAGCCAAAAATGTATTCTCTAAACATCCAAATTACACCCTAAACAGAAACAGTCTAATTGGCTACCAAGAATATGAAATTTAAAATGCCCGCTTCATTAACACAATGGATTCATCAACAAGACGCCTGAGTCATGAACTGAAACAAGAAAGCACACATGATATAGGCATTTGCATCAGCCCAAACAGTATTCTCTAAACATCCAAATTGCACCCAAACAGAAACAGTTTAATTAGCTGCCAAGACAATGAAATTTGCAATGCCCACTTCATTAACACAATGGATTCATCAACATAACGCCTGAGTTATGAACTGAAACAAGAGAGCACACATAATACAAGCATTTGCATCAACTGAAACAGTATTCTCTAAACATCCAAATCACACCCTAAACAGAAACAGTCTAATTGGCTACCAAGGCAATGAAATTTACAATACCCACTTCATTAACACAATGGATTCATCAACAAGACGCCTGAGTCATGAACTGAAACAAGATAGCACATATAATACACACATTTGCATCAGCTGAAACAGTATTCCCCAAACATCCAAATTACGCCCTAAACAGAAACAGTCTAATTGGCTACCAAGACAATGAAATTTACAATGCCCACTTCTTTAACACAATGGATTCATCAATAAGACGCCTGAGTTATGAACTGAAACAAGAAAGCACACATAATACAGGCATTTGCAATAGCTGAAACAGTATTCTCTGAACATCCAAATCAAACCCTAAACAGAAACAGTCTAATTGGCTACCAAGATAATAAAATTTACCATGCCCACTTCATTAACACAACGGATTCATCAACAAGACGCCAGAGTCATGAACTGAAACAAGAAAGCACACATAATACACGCATTTGCATCAGCTGAAACAGTATTCTCTAAACAATCAAATTTCACCCTAAACAGAAACAGTTTAATTGGCTACCAAGACAATGAAATTTACAATGCCCACTTCATTAACACAATGGATTCATCAACAGGATGCCTGAGTCATGAAATGAAGCAAGAAAGCGCACATAATATAGGCATTTGCATCAGCCGAAACAGTATTCTCTAAACATCCAAGCTACACCCTAAGCAGAAACAGTCTAATTGGCTACCAAGACGATGACATTTACAGTGCCCACTTCATTAACACAATGGATTCATCAACAAGACGCCTGAGTCATGAACGAAAACAAGAAAGCACACATAATGCAGGCATCTTCATCAGCCGAAACAGTATTCTCTAAACATCCAAATTACACCCTAAACAGAAACAGTCTAATTGGCTACCGAGACAATGAAATTTACAATGCCCACTTCATTAACACAATGGATTTATCAACAAGACGCCTGAGTCATGAACTGAACAAGAAAGCACACATAATACAGGCATTTGCATCAGCCGAAACAGTATTCTCTAAACATCCAAATTACACCCCAAACAGAAACAGTCTAATTGGCTACCAAGACAATGAAATTTACAATGCCCACTTCATTAACATAACGGATTCATCAACAAGACGCCTATGGCATGAACTGAAACAAGAAAGCACACATAATATAGGCATTTGTATCAGCTGAAACAGTATTCTCTAAACGTCCAAATCACACCCTCAACAGAAACAGTCTAATTGGCTACCAAGACAATGAAATTTACAATGCCCACTTCATTAACACAATGGATTCATCAACAAGATGCCCGAGTCATGAACTGAAACAAGAAAGCACACATAATATAAGCATTTACATCAGCCGAAACAGTATTCTCTGAACATCCAAATCACACCCTAAACAGAAACAGTCTAATTGGCTACCAAGACAACGAAATTTACAAGGCCCACTTCATTAACACAATGGATTCATCAACAAGACGCCTGAGTCATGAACTGAAGCAAGAAAGCACACATAATACACGCATTTGCATCGGCCGAAACAGTATTCTCTGAACATCCAAATCACACCCTAAATAGAAACAGTCTAATTGGCTACCGAGATAATGAAATTTACAATGCCCACTTCATTAACACAATGGATTTATCAACACGACGCCTGAGTCATGAACTAAAACAAGAAAGCACACATAATACAGGCATTTGCGTCAGCCGAAACAGTGTTATCTAAATATCCAAATTGCACTCCAAACAGAAACAGTCTAATTGGCTACCAAGACAATGAAATTTGCGATGCCCACATCATTAACACAATGGATTCATCAAGAAGACGCCTGAGTCATGAACTGAAATAAGAAAGCACACATAATATAGGCATTTGCATCAGCTGAAACAGTATCCTGTGAACATCCAAATTACACTCTAAACAGAAACAGTCTAATTGGCTACCGAGACAATGAAATTTACAATGCCCGCTTCATTAACACAACGGATTCATCAACAAGGCGCCTGAGCCATGAACTGAAACAAGAAAGCACACATGATATAGGCATTTGCGTCAGCCAAAACAGTATTCTCTAAACATCCAAATTGCACCCAAACAGAAACAGTTTAATTGGCTTCCAAGACAATGAAATTTGCAATGCCCACCTCATTAACACAATGGATTCATCAACATGACGCCTGAGTTATGAACTGAAGCAAGAGAGCACACATAATACAAGCATTTGCATCAGCTGAAATAGTATTCTCTAAACATCCAAATCACACCCTAAACAGAAACAGTCTAATTAGCTACCAAGACAATGAAATTTACAATACCCACTTCATTAACACAATGGATTCATCAACAAGACGCCTAAGTCATGAACCGAAACAAGAAAGCACATATAATACACACATTTGCATCAGCGGAAACAGTATTCTCCAATCATCCAAATTACGCCCTAAATAGAAACAGTCTAATTGGCTACCAAGATAATGAAATTTACAATGCCCACTTCTTTAACACAATGGATTCATCAACAAGACGACTGGGTTATGAACTGAAACAAGAAAGCACACATAATACAGGCATTTGCATCAGCTGAAACAGTATTCTCTAAACATCCAAATCAAACCCTAAACAGAAACAGTCTGATTGGCTACCAAGACAATGAAATTTACCATGCCCACTTCATTAACACAATGGATTCATCGACAAGACGCCAGAGTCATGAACTGAAACAAGAAAGCACACATAATACACGCATTTGCATCAGCCGAAACAGTATTCTCTAAACAATCAAATTTCATCCTAAACAGAAACAGTATAATTGGCTACCAAGACAATGAAATTTACAATGCCCACTTCATTAACACAATGGATTCATCAACAGGATGCCTGAGCCATGAAATGAAGGAAGAAAGCACACATAATACAGGCATTTGCATCAGCCGAAACAGTATTCTCTAAACATCCAAGCTACACCCTAAACAGAAACAGTCTAATTGGCTACCAAGACAATGAAATTTACAGTGCCCACTTTATTAACACAATGGATTCATCAACAAGACGCCTGAGTCATGAACTGAAACAAGAAAGCACACATAATGTAGGCATCTTCATCAGCCGAAACAGTATTTTCTAAACATCCAAATTACACCCTAGACAGAAACAGTCTAATTGGCTACCGAGACAATGAAATTCACAATGCCCACTTCATTAACACAATGGATTTATCAACAAGACGCCAGAGTCATGAACTGAAACAAGAAAGCACACATAATACAGGCATTTGCGTCAGCCGAAACAGTATTCTCTAAATATCCAAATTACACCCCAAACAGATACAGTCTAATTGGCTACCAAGACAATGAAATTTACAATGCCCACTTCATTAACACAATGGATTCATCAACAAGACGCCTGAGTCATGAACTAAAACAAGAAAGCACACATAATACACACATTTGCATCAGCCAAAACAGTATTCTCTAAACATCCAAATTGCACCCTAAACAGAAATAGTCTAATTGGCTACTAAGATAATGAAATTTACAACGCCCACTTCATTAACGCAATGGATACATCAACAAGACGCCTGAGTCATGAACTGAAGCAAGAAAGCACACATCATACAGGTATTTGCATCAGCCGAGACAGTATTCTCTAAACATCCAAATTGCACCCCAAACAGAAACAGTCTAATTGGCTGCCAAGATAATGAAATTTACGATGCCCACTTTATTAACACAATGGATTCATCAACAAAACGCCTGAGTCATGAACTGAAACAAGAAATTACACGTAACATAGGCATTTCCATCAGCCGAAACAGTTTTCTCTAAACTTCCAAATTACACCCAAAACAGAAACAGTCTAATTGGCTACCAAGACAATGAAATTTACAATGCCCACTTCATTAACACAATGGATTCATCAACAAGACACCTGAGTTATGAACTGAAATAAGAAAGCACACATAATACACGCATTTGCATCAGCTGAAACAATATTCTCCAAACATCCAAATTACACCCTAAACAGAAACAGTCTAATTGGCTACCAAGACAATGAAATTTACAATGCCCACTTCCTTAACACAATGGATTCATCAGCACGACGCCTGAGTCATGAATTGAAATAAGAAATCACACATAATATAAGCATTTGCGCTGCCGAAACAGTATTCTCTAAACATCCAAGTTACACTCCAAACAGAAACAGTCTAATTGGCTGCCAAGACAATGAAATTTACGATGCCCACTTCACTAACACAATGGGTTCATAAATAAGACGCCTGAGTCATGAATCGAAACAAGAAAGCACCCATAATACAGGCATTTGCATCAGCCGAAACAGTATTCTCTAAACATCCAAATTACACCCTAAACAGAAACAGTCTAATCGGCTACCAAGATAATGAAGTTTACAATACCCGCTTCATTAACACAATGGATTCATCAACAAGACGCCTGAGTCATGAACTAAAATAAGAAAGCACACATAATAGAGGCACTTGCATCCGCCAAAACAGTATTCTCTAAACATCCAAATTGCACCCTAAACAGAAACAGTCTAATTGGCTACCAAGATAATGAAATTTGCAATGCCTATTTCATTAACACAATGGATTCATCAACATGATGCCTGAGTTATGAACTGAAACAGGAAAGCACACATAATACAGGCATTTGCATCAGCTGAAATAGTATTCTCTAAACATCCAAATCACACGCTAAACAGAAACAGTCTTATTGGCTACCAAGACAATGAAATTCACAATACCCACTTCATTAACACAATGGATTCATCAACAAGGCACTTGAGCCATGAAGTGAAACAAGAAAGCACACATAATACACGCATTTGCATCAGCCGAAACAGTATTCTCTAAACATCCAAATTACACCCTGAACAGAAACAGTCTAATTGGCCACCAAGACAATGAAATTTACAATGACCACTTCATTAATATAATGGATTCATCAACAAGACGCCTGAGTCATGAACTGAAGCAGGAAAGTACACATAATACAGGCATTTGCATCAGCCGAAACAGTATTCTCTAAACATTCAAATTACACCCCAAACAAAAACAGTCTAATTGGCTACCAAAACAATCAAATTTTCGATGCCCACTTTATTAACAAAATGGATTCATCAACAAGACGCCTGGGTCTTGAACTGAAACAAGAAAGCACACATAATACAGGCATTTGCATCCGCCGAAACAGTATTCTCTAAACATCCAAATTACACCCTAAACAGAAAAAGCCTAATTGGCTACAAAGATAACGAAATTTACAATGCCCGCCTCATTAACACAATGGATTCATCAAAAAGCCGCCTAAGGCATGAACTGAGACAAGAAAGCACACATAATATAGGCATTTGCATCAACTGAAACAGTACTCTCTAAACATCCACATCACACCCTAAACATCCAAATTACACCCTAAACAGAAAAAGTCTAATTGGCTACCAAGATAATGAAATTTACAATGCCCGCTTCATTAACACAATGGATTCATCAACAAGACGCCTGAGTCATGAACTGAAACAAGAAAGCACACATAATATAGGCATTTGCACATGCTGAAACAGTATTCTCTAAACATTCAAATCACACCCTAAACAGAAACAGTCTAATTAGCTACCAAGACAAAGAAATTTATAATACCCACTTCATTAACACAATGGATTCATCAACAAGACGCCTGAGTCATGAATTGAACCAAGAAATCACACATAATACAAGCATTTGCGTCAGCCGAAACAGTATTCTCTAAACATCCAAATTACACTCCAAACAGAAACAGTCTAATTGGCTACCAAGCCAATGAAATTTATGATGCCCACTTCACTAACACAATGGATTCATCAACAAGACGCCCGAGTCATGAATTGAAACAAGAAAGCGCACATAATACAGGCATTTGCATCAGCCGAAACAGTATTCTCTAAACATCCGAATCACACCCAAAACAGAAACAGTCTAATCGGCTACCAAGATAATGAAATTTACAATGCCCGTTTCATTAACACAATGGATTCACCAAGGCGCCTGAGTCATGAATTGAAACAAGAAAGCACACATAATGCAGGCATTTGCATCAGCCGAAACAGCACTCTCTAAATGCCCAAATTGCACCCTAAACAGAAACAGTCTAATTGGCTACCAAGACAATGAAATTTACAATGCCCACTTCATTAGCACAATGGATTCATCAACAAGACGCCCGAGTTATGAACTGAACAAGAAAGCACACATAATACAGGCATTTGCATCAGCTGAAACAGTATTCTCTAAACATCCAAATCACACCCAAAACAGAAACAGTCTAATTGGCTACCAAGACAATGAAATTTACGATACCCACTTCATTAACACAATGGATTCATGGACAAGACGCTTGAGTCATGAACTGAAACAGGAAAGCACACATAATACACGCATTTGCATCAGTCGAAACAGTATTCTCTAAACATCCAAATTGCACCCTAAACAGAAATAGTCTAATCGGCTACCATGACAATGAAATTTACAATGCCCACTTTATTAACACAATGGATTCATCAACAAGACGCGTGAGTCATGAACTGAAGCAAGAAAGCACACATAATACAGGCATTTGCATCAGCCGAAACAGTATTCTCTAAACATCCAAATTACACCCCAAACAGAAACAATCTAATTGGCTACCAAGACAATCAAATTTACGATGCCCACTTTATTAACACAATGGATTCATCAACAAGACGCCTGAGTCTTGAACTGAAACCAGAAAGCACACATAATGCAGGCATTTGCATCAGCCGAAACAGTATTCTCTAAACATCCAAATTACACTGTAAACGGAAAAAGTCTAATTGGCTACCGAGATAATGAAATTTACAATGCCCGCTTCATTAACACAATGGATTCATCAACAAGACGCCTAAGTCATGAACTGAAACAAGAAAGCACACATAATAGAGGCATTTGCATCAGCTGAAACAGTATTGTCCAAACATCAAAATCACACCCTAAACAGAAACAGTCTAATTGGCTACCAAGACAATGAAATTTACAATGCCCACTTCATTAACACAATGGATTCATCAACAAGATGCCTGAGTCATGAACCGAAACAAAAAAGCACACGTAACATAGGCATTTGCATCAGCCGAAACAGTATTCTCTAAGCATCCAAATCACACCCTAAACAGAAACAGTCTAATTGGCTCCCAAGACAATGAAATTTACCATGCCCACTTCATTAACACAATGGATTCATCAACAAGATGACTGAGTCATGAATTGAAGCAAGAAAGCACTCATAATGCACGCATTTATATCAGCCGAAACAGTATTCTCTAAACATCCAAGTTACACCCTAAACAGAAACAGTCTAATTGGCTGCCAAGACAATGAAATTTACAATGCCCACTTGATTAACACAATGGATTCATCAACAAGACGCCTGGGTCATGAACTGGAACAAGAAAGCAGACATAATACAGGATTTTGCATCAGCCGAAACAGTATTCTCTAAACATCCAAATTACATCCCAAACAGAAACAGTCTAATTGGCTGCCAAGACAATGAAATTTACGATGCCCACTTCATTAACACAGTGGATTCATCAACAAGACGCCTGAGTCATGAATTGAAACAAGAAAGCACACATAATACAGGCATTTGCATCAGCCGAACAGTATGCTCTAAACATCCAAATTACACCCTAAACAGAAACAGTTTAATTGGCTGCCTAGACAATGAAATCTACAATGCCCACTTCATTAACGCAATGGATTCATCAACAAGACGCCTGAGTCATCAACTGAAACACGAAAGCGCACATAATACAGGCATTTGCATCGGCCAAAACAGTATTCTCTAAACTTCCAAATTGCACCCTAAACAGAAACAGTCTAATTGGCTACCAAGACACTGGAATTTACAATGCCCACTCCATTCACACAATGGATTCATCAACATGACGCCTGAGTTATGAACTGAAACAAGAGTGCACATAAAATACGGGCATTTGCATCAGCTGAAACAGTATTCTCTAAACATCCAAATCACACCCTAAACAGAAACAGTCTAATTGGCTACCAAGACAATGAAATTTACAATACCCACTTCATTAACACAAGGGATTCATCAACAAGACGCCTGACTCATGAACTAAAACAAGAAAGCGCACATAATACAGGCATATGCATCGGCCGAAACAGTATTCTCTAAACATCCAAATTACACCCTAAACAGAAAGTGTCTAATTGGCTACTAAGATAATGAAATTTACAATGCCCGCTCCATTAACATAATGGATTCATCAGCAGGACGCCTGAGTCATGAACTGAAACAAGAAGGCACACATAATACAGGCATTTGCATCAGCCGAAACAATTTTCTCTAAACATCGAAATTGCACCCTAAACAGAAACAGTCTAATTGGCTGCCAAGACAATGAAATTTGCAATGACCACTTCATTAACACGATGGATTCATCAACAAGATGCCTGAGTTATGAACTGAAACAAGAAAGCACACATAATACAGGCATTTGCATGAGCTGAAACAGTATTCCCTAAACATCCAAATCACACCCTAAACAGAAACAGTCTAATTGGCTACCAAGACAATGAAATTTACAATGCTCACTTCATTAACACAATGGATTCGACAACAAGGCGCCAGAGTCATGAACTGAAACAAGAATGCACACATAATACACGCATTTGCATCAGCCGAAACAGTATTCTCTAAACAGTCAAATTGCACCCTAAACAAAAGCAGTCTAATTGGCTACCAAGACAATGAAATTTACAATGCCCACTTCATTAACACAATGGATTCATCAACAGGATGCCTGAGTCATGAACGGAAGCAGGAAAGCACACATAATACAGGCATTTGCATCAGCCGTAATAGTATTCTCTAAACATCCAAGTTTCACCCTAAACAGAAACAGTCTAATTGGCTATCAAGACAATGAAATTTACAATGCCCGCTTCATCAACACAATGGATTCATCAACAAGACGCCGGAGTCATGAACTGAAACAATAAAGCACACATAATACAGGCATTTGCATCAGACGAAACGGTATTCTCTAAACATCCAAATTATACCCTAAACAGAAACAGTCCAATTGGCTACGAAGACAATGAAATTTACAATGCCTACTTCATTAACATAATGGATTCATCAACAAGACGCCTCGGTCATGAACTGAAATAAGAAAGCACACATAATACTAGCATTTGCATCAGCCGAAACAGTGTTCTCTAAACATCCAAATTACACAAAAAACAGAAACAGTCCAATGGGCTACGAAGACAATGAAATTTACAATGCCCACTTCATTAACACAATGGATTCACCAACAAGATGCCTGAGTCATGAACTGAAACAAGAAAGCGCACATAATACAGGCATTTGCGTCAGCTAAAACTATATTCTCTAAATATCCAAATTACACCTTAAACAGAAACAGTTTAATGGGCAGCCAGCGCAATGAAATTTGCAATGCCCACTGCATTAACACAATGGATTCATCAACAAGACACCTGAGTCATGAACTGAAACAAGAAAGCACACATAATACAGGCATTTGCGTCGGTCGAAATTGTATTCTCTAAACATCCAAATCACACCCCAAACAGAAACAGTCTAATTGGGTGCCAAGACAATGAAATTTACGATGCCCACTTCATTAACACAATGGATTCATCAACAAGATACCTGAGTCATGAACTGAAACAAGAAAGCACACATAATACAGGCATTTGCATCAGCCGAAACAGTATTCTCTAAACAATCAAATTGCACCGTAAACAGAAACAGTCTAATTGGCTAACAGGACAATGAAATTTACAATGCCCACTTCATTAACACAATGGATTCATCAATAGGACGCCTGAGTCATGAACTGAAGCAAGAAAGCACACATGGTACAGGCATTTGCATCAGCCGAAACAGTATTCTCTAAACATCCAAGTTACACCCTAAATAGAAACAGTCTAATTGGCTACTGAGACGGTGAAATTTAATTTTCCCACTTCATTAACATAATGGATTCATCAACAAGACGCCTGAGTCATGAACTGAATTAAGAAAGCACACATAATATAGGCATTTGCATCAGCTGAAGTAGTATTCTGTAAACATCCAAATTAAACCCTAAATAGAAACAGTCTAATTGGCGACCAAGATAATGAAATTTACAATGCCTACTTCATTAACGCAATGGATTCATCAACAAGACGCCTGAGTCATGAACTGAAACAAGAAAGCACACATAATACAAACATTTGCATCTGACGAAACAGTATTCTCTAAACATCCAAATTAGACCCAAAATAAAAACAGTCTAATTGGCTGCCAAGACAATGAAATTTACAATGCGCACTTCATTAACATAATGGATTCATCAATAAGATGCTTGAGACATGAACTGAAACAATAAAGCACACATAATGTAGGCATTTGCATCAGCCGAAATAGAATTCTCTAAACATCCAAATTACACCCTAAATAGAAAAAGTCTGATTGGCTACCAAGACAGAGAAATTTACAATGCCCACTTCATTAACACAATGGATTCATCAACAAGACGCCTGAGTCATGAACTAAAACAAGAAAGCACACATAATACGGGCATTTGCATCAGTTGAAACAGTATTCTCTTAACATCCAAATTACACCTAAACAGAAACAGTCTAGTTGGCTACCAAGACAATGAAATTTACAATGCCCACTTCAATAACACAATGGATTCCTCAACATGACGCCTGAGTCATGAAGTGAAACAAGAAAGCACACATAATGCAGGCATTTGCGTCAGCCGCAACAGTATTCTCTAGACAACCAAATTACATCCTAAACAGAAACAGTCTAATTAGCTACCAAGACAATGAAATTTACAATGCCTACTTCATCAACACAATGGATTAATCAACAAGACGCCTCAGTTATGAACTGAAACAAGAAATCACACATAATACAGGCATTTGCATCAGCCGAAATAGTGTTCTCTAAACGTCCAAATTACACCCTAAACATAAAAAGTCTAATGGGCTACGAAGACAATGAAATTTATAATGCCCACTTCATTAACACAATGGATTCACCAACAAGATGCCTAAGTCATGAACTGAAACAAGAGAGCACACATAATACGGGCATTTGCGTCAGCCGAAACTATATTCTCTAAACATCCAAATTACACCCTAAACAGAAACAGTCCAATGGGCTACCAGGACAATGAAATTTACACTGCCCACTTCATTAACACAATGGATTCATCAACAAGACACCTGAGTCATGAACTGAAACAAGAAAGCGCACATAATACAGGCATTTGCGTCGGCCGAAGCTGTGTTCTCTAAACATCCAAATTACACCCCAAACAGAAACAGTCTAATTGGCTACCAAGACAATGAAATTTACGATGCCCACTTCATTAACACAACGGACTCATCAACAAAATGCCTAGGTCATGAGCTGAAACATGAAAGCACACACAATACAGGCATTTGCATCAGCCGAAAAAGTATTCTCTAAACATCCAAATTACACCGTAAACAGAAACAGGCTAATTGGCTACCAAGACAATGAAATTTACAATGCCCACTTCGTTAACATAGTGGATTCATCAACAAGACGCCAGAGTTATGAACTGAAATAAGAAAGCACACATAATACAGGCATTTGCATCAGCTGAAATAGTATTCTCTAAACATCCTAATCACACCCTAAACAGAAATAGTCTAATTGGCTACCAAGACAATGAAATTTACAATGCCCACTTCATTAACACAATGGATTCATCAACAAGACGCCTGAGTCATGAACTAATATAAGAAGGCACACATAATACAGGCATATGCATCAGCCGAAACAGTATTCTCTAAACATCCAAATTACACCCTAAATAGAAAGTGTCTAATTGGCTACTAAGATAATGAAATTTACAATGCCCGCTTCACTAACATAATGGATTCATCAACAGGACGCCTGAGTCATGAATTGAAACAAGAAAGCACAGATAATACAGGTATTTGCATTAGCCGAAACAGTTTTCTCTAAACATACAAATTACACCCTAAGCAGAAAAAGTCTAATTGGCTACCAAGATAATGAAATTTACAATGCCCGCTTCATTAGCATAATGGTTTCATCAAAAAGACGCCTGAGTCATGAACTGAAACAAGAAAGCACACATAATACAGGCATTTGCATCAGCCGAAATAGTATTCTCTAAACATCTAAATTGCACCCTAAACAGAAACTGTCTAATTGGGTACCAAGACAATGAAATTTGCAATGCCCACTTCATTAACACGATGGATTCATCAACAAGACGCCTGAATTATGAACTGAAACAAGAAAGCACACATAATACAGGCATTTGCATGTGCTGAAACAGTATTCTCTAAACATCCAAATCACGCCCTAAACAGAAACAGTCTAATTGGCTGCCAAGACAATGAAATTTATAATGCCCACTTCATTAAAATATTGGATTCAACAACAAGACGCCAGAGTCGTGAACTGAAACAAGAAAGCACACATAATACACGCATTTGCATCAGCCGAAACAGTATTCTCTAAACAATCAAATTGCACCCTAAACAGAAACAGCCTAATTGGCTACCAAGACAATGAAATTTACAATGCCCACTTCATTAACACAATGGATTCATCAACAGGATGCCTGAGTCATGAACTGAAGCAAGAAAGCACACATAATACAGGCATTTGCGTCAGCCGAAATAGTATTCTCTAAACATCCTAGTTAGACCCTAAACAGAAACAGTCTAATTGGCTATCAAGACAATGAAATTTACAGTGCCCACTTCATTAACACAATGGATTCAGCAACAAGACGCCTGAGTCATGAACTGAAACAAGAAAGCACACATAATACAGGCATTTGCATCAGACGAAACAATATTCTCTAACCATCCAAATTACACCCTAAACAGAAACAGTCTAATTGGCTACCAAGACAATGAAATTTACAATGCCTACTTCATTAACATAATGGATTCATCAACAAGACGCCTCAGTCTTGAACTGAAACAAGAAAGCACACATAATACAGACATTTGCATCAGCCGAAACAGTGTTCTCTAAACATCCAAATTACACCTTAAAAAGAAACAGTCCAATGGGCTACGAAGACAATGAAATTTACATTGCCCACATCATTAACACAATGGATTCACCAACAAGATGCCTGAGTCATGAACTGAAACAAGAAAGCACACATAATACAGGCATTTGTGTCAGCTGAAACTATATTCTCTAAACATCCAAATTACACCCTAAACAGAAACAGTGTAATGGGCTACCAGGACAATGAAATTTGCAATGCCCACTGCATTCACACAATGGATTCATCAATAAGACACCTGAGTCATGAACTGAAACAAGAAAGCGCACATAATACAGGCATTTGTGTCGGCCGAAACAGCATTCCCTAAACAATCAAATTGCACCCTAAACAGAAACAGTCTAATTGGCTAACAAGACAATGAAATTTACAATGCCCACTTCCTTAACACAATGGATTCATCAATAACACGCCTGAGTCATGAACTGAAGCAATAAAGCACACATAATACAGGAATTTGCATCAGCCGAAACAGTATTCTCTGAACATCCAAATTACACCCTAAACAGAAACAGTCTAATGGGCTACCAGGACAATGAAATTTACAATGGCCACTTCCTTAACACAATGGATTCATCAACAAGACACCAGAGTCATGAATTGAAACAAGAAAGCACATATAATACAGGCATTTGCGTCAGCCGAAGCTGTGTTCTCTAAACATCCAAATTACACCCCAAACGGAAATAGTCTAATTGGCCACCAAGACAATGAAATTTACGATGCCCACTTCATTAACACAATGGATTCATCAACAAAACGCCTGAGTCATGAACTGAAACATGAAAGCACACATAATACAGGCATTTGCATCAGCCGAAAAAGTATTCTCTAAACATCCAAATTACACCCTAAACAGAAACAGGCTAATTGGCTACCAAGACAATGAAATTTGTAATGCCCACTTCATTAACACAATGGATTCATCAACAAGACGCCAAAGTTATGAACTGAAATAAGAAAGCACACATAATACAGGCATTTGCATCGGCTGAAATAGTATTCTCTAAACACCCAAATCACACTCTAAACAGAAACAGTCTAATTGGCTACCAAGACAATGAAATTTACAATGCCCACTTCATTAACGCAATGGATTCATCAACAAGACGCCTCAGTCAAGTACTAATACAAGAAGGCGCATATAATACAGGCATGTGCATCAGCCGAAACAATATTCTCTAAACATCCAAATTACACCCTAAACAGAAACAGTCTAATTGGCTACTAAGATAATGAAATTTGCAATGCCCGCTTCATTAACATAATGCATTCATCAACAGGATGCCTGAGTCATGAATAGAAACAAGAAAGCACACATAATACAGGCATTTGCATCAGCCGAAACAATATTCTCTAAACGCCCAAATTGCACCCTAAACAGAAACAGTCTAATTGGCTATCAAGATAATGAAATTTACAATGCCCACTTCATTAGCACAATGGATTCATCAACAAGATGCCCGAGTTATGAACTGAAACAAGAAAGCACACATAATACAGGCATTTGCATCAGCTAAAACAGTATTCTCTAAACATCCAAATCACACCCTAAACAGAAACAGTCTAATTGGCTACCAGGACAATGAAATTTACAATACCCACTTCATTAACACAATGGATTCATCAACAAGACGCTTGAGTCATGAACTGAAACAAGAAAGCGCACATAATACACGCATTTGCATCAGCCGAAACAGTATTCTCTAAACATCCAAATTGCACCTAAATAGAAACAGTCTAATTGGCTACCAAGACAATGAAATTTACAATGCCCACTTCATCAATACAATGGATTCATCAACAGGACGCCTGAGTCATGAACTGAAGCAAGAAAGCACACATAATACAGGCATTTGCATCAGCCGAAACAGTATTCTCTAAACATCCAGGTTACACCCCAAACCGAAACAATCTAATTGGCTACCAAGATAATGAAATTTACAATGCCCACTTCATTAACACAATGGATTCATCAGCAAGACGCCTGAGTCATGAACTAAACAAGAAAGCACACATAATACAGGCATTTTCATCAGACGAAACAGTATTCTTTAAACATCCAAATTACACCCTAAACAGAAACAGTCTAATTGGCTACCAAGACAATGAAATTTACAATGCCCAGTTCATTAACACAATGGATTCATCAACAAGACGCCTGAGTCATGAACTGAAACAAGAAAGCACACATAATACAGGCATTTGCATCAGCCGAAACAGTATTCTCTAAACATCCAAATTACACCCCAAACAGAAACAGTCCAATTGGCTACCAAGGCAATGAAATTTACGATGCCTTCTTCATCAACACAATGGATTCATCAACAAGACGCCTGAGTCATGAATTGAAACAAGAAAGCACTCATAATACAGGCATTTGCGTCAGCCGAAACAGTGTTCTCTAAACATCCAAATTACACTCCAAATGGAAACTGTTTAATTGGCTACCAAGACAATGAAATTTACGATGCCCATTTCACTAGCACAATGGATTCATCAACAAGAGGCCTGAGTCATGAATTGAAACAAGAAAGCGCACATAATACAGGCATTTGCATCAGCCGAAACAGTATTCTCTAAACATCCAAATTGCACCCTAAACAGAAACAGTCTAATTGGCTACCAAGACAATGAAATTTGCAATGCCCACTTCATTAACACGATGGATCAACAAGACGCCTGAGTCATGAACTGAAACAAGAAAGCACACATAATACAGGCATTTGCATCAGCCGAAACAGTATTCTCTAAACACCCAAATTACACCCTAAACAGAAACAGTCTAATTGGCTGCCAAGACAATGAAATTTACAATGCCCACTTCATTAAAATAATGGATTCAACAACAAGACGCCAGAGTCATGAACTGAAACAAGAAAGCACACATAATACACGCATTTGCATCAGTCGAAACAGTATTCTCTAAACGATCAAATTGCACCCTAAACAGAAACAGCCTAATTGGCTACCAAGACAATGAAATTTACAATGCCCACTTCATTAACACAATGTATTCATCAACAGGATGCCTGAGTCATGAACTGAAGCAAGAAAGCACACATAATACAGGTATTTGCATCAGCCGAAATAGTATTCTCTAAACATCCTAGTTACACCCTAAACAGAAACAGTCTAACTGGCTATCAAGACAATGAAGTTTACAGTGCCCACTTCATTAACACAATGGATTCATCAACAAGACGCCTGAGTCATGAGCTGAAACAAGAAAGCACACATAATACAGGCATTTGCATCAGACGAAACAGTATTCTCTAAACATCCAAATTACACCCTAAACAGAAACAGTCTAATTGGCTACCAAGATAATGAAATTTACAATGCCCACTTCATTAACATAATGGATTCATCAACAAGACGCCTCAATCTTGAACTGAAACAAGAAAGCACACATAATACAGGCATTTGCATCAGCCGAAACAGTGTTCTCTAAACATCCAAATTACACCCTAAAAAGAAACAGTCCAATGGGCTACGAAGACAATGAAATTTACATTGCCCACATCATTAACACAATGGATTCACCAACAAGATGCCTGAGTCATGAACTGAAACAAGAAAGCACACATAATACAGGCGTTTGCATCAGCTGAAACTATATTCTCTAAACATCCAAATTACACCCTAAACAGAAACAGTCTAATGGGCTACCAGGACAATGAAATTTGCAATGCCCACTGCATTAACACAATGGATTCATCAATAAGACACCTGAGTCATGAACTGAAACAAGAAAGCACACATAATACAGGCATTTGTGTCGGCCGAAACAGTATTCTCTAAACAATCAAATTGCACCCTAAACAGAAACAGTCTAATTGGCTAACAAGACGATGAAATTTACAATGCCCACTTCCATAACATAATGGATTCATCAACAGGACGCCTGAGTCATGAACTGAAGCAATAAAGCACACATAATACAGGCATTTGCATCAGCCGAAACAGTATTCTCTAAACATCCAAATTACACCTTAAACAGAAACGATCTAATGGGCTACCAGGACAATGAAATTTACAATGGCCACTTCATTAACACAATGGATTCATCAACAAGACACCTGAGTCATGAATTGAAACAAGAAAGCACACATGGTACAGGCATTTGCGTCGGCCGAAGCTGTGTTCTCTAAACATCCAAATTACACCCCAAACGGAAATAGTCTAATTGGCTACCAAGACAATGAAATTTACGATGCCCACTTCATTAACACAATGGATTCATCAACAAAATGCCTGAGTCATGAACTGAAACATGAAAGCACACATAATACAGGCATTTGCATCAGCCGAAAAAGTATTCTCTAAACATCCAAATTACACCCTAAACAGAAACAGGCTAATTGGCTACCAAGACAATGAAATTTACAATGCCCACTTCATTAACACAATGGATTCATCAACAAGACGCCAGAGTTATGAACTGAAATAAGAAAGCACACATAATACAGGCATTTGCATCAGCTGAAACAGTATTATCTAAACATCCAAATTACACCCCAAACAGAAATAGTCTAATTGGCTACTAAGATAATGAAATTTACAATGCCCGCTTCATTAACATAATGGATTCATCAACAGGATGCCTGAGTCATGAATTGAAACAAGAAAGCACACATAATACAGGCATTTGCATCAGCCGAAACGGTATTCTCTAAACGCCCAAATTGCACCCTAAACAGAAACAGTCTAATTGGCTACCAAGACAATGAAATTTACAATGCCCACTTCATTAGCACAATGGATTCATCAACAAGACGCCCGAGTTATGAACTGAAACAAGAAAGCACACATAATACAGGCTTTTGCATCAGCTAAAACAGTATTCTCTAAACATCCAAATCACACCCAAAACAGAAACAGTCTAATTGGCTACCAAGACAATGAAATTTACAATACCCACTTCATTAACACAATGGATTCATCAACAAGACGCCTGAGTCATGAACTGAAACCAGAAAGCACACATAATACACGCATTTGCATCAGCCGAAACAGTATTCTCTAAACATTCAAATTGCCCCTAAATAGAAACAGTCTAATTGGCTACCAAGACAATGAAATTTACAATGCCCACTTCATCAATACAATGGATTCATCAACAGGACGCCTGAGTCATGAACTGAAGCAAGAAAGCACACATAATACAGGCATTTGCATCAGCCGAAAAAGTATTCTCTAAATATCCAAGTTACACCCCAAACAGAAACAGTCTAATTGGCTACCAAGATAACGAAATTTACAATGCCCACTTCATTAACACAATGGATTCAACAACAAGACGCCAAAGTTATGAACTGAAATAAGAAAGCACACATAATACAGGCATTTGCATCAGCTGAAATAGTATTCTCTAAACATCCAAATCACACCCTAAACAGAAACAGTCTAATTGGCTACCAAGACAATGAAATTTACAATGCCCACTTCATTAACACAATGGATTCATCAACAAGATGCCTGAGTCATGAATTGAAACAAGAAAGCACACATAATACAGGCATTCGCATCAGCCAAAACAGTATTATCTAAACATCCAAATTGCACCATAAACAGAAACAGTCTAATTGGCTACCAAGACAATGAAATTTACGATGCCCTCTTCATCAACACAGTGGATTCATCAACAAGACGCCTGAGTCATGAATTGAAACAAGAAAGCACTCATAATACAGGCATTTGCGTCAGCCAAAACAGTATTCTCTAAACATCCAAATTACACTCCAAATAGAAACAGTCTAATTGGCAACCAAGTTAATAAAATTTACGATGCCCATTTCACTAACACAATGGATTCATCAACAAGACGCCTGAGTCATGAATTGAAACAAGAAAGCGCACATAATACAGGCATTTGCATCAGCCGAAACAGTGTTCTCTAAACATCCAAATTGCACCCTAAACAAAAACAGTCTAACTGGCTACCAAGACAATGAAATTTGCAATGCCCACTTCATTAACACGATGGATTCATCAACAAGACGCCTGAGTTATGAACCGAAACAAGAAAGCACACATAATACAGGCATTTGCATGTGCTGAAACAGTATTCTCTAAACATCCAAATCCCACCCTAAACAGAAACAGTCTAATTGGCTGCCAAGACAATGAAATTTACAATGCCCACTTCATTAAAATAATGGATTCAACAATAAGACGCCAGAGTCATGAACTGAAACAAGAAAGCACACATAATACACGCATTTGCATCAGCCGAAACAGTATTCTCTGAACAATCAAATTGCACCCTAAATAGAAACAGCCTAATTGGCTACCAAGACAATGAAATTTACAATGCCCACTTCATTAACACAATGGATTCATCCACAGGATGCCTGAGTCATGAACTGAAGCAAGAAAGCACACATAATGCAGGCATTTGCATCAGCCGAAATAGTATTCTCTAAACATCCTAGTTACACCCTAAATAGAAACAGTCTAATTGGCTATCAAGACAATGAAATTTGCAGTGCCCACTTCATTAACACAATGGATTCAGCAACAAGACGCCTGAGTCATGAACTGAAACAAGAAAGCGCGCATAATACAGGCATTTGCATCAGACGAAACAGTATTCTCTAAACATCCAAATTACACCCTAAACAGAAACAGTCTAATTGGCTACCACGACAATGAAATTTACAATGCCAACCTCATTAACATAATGGATTCATCAACAAGACTTCTCAGTCTTGAACTGAAACAAGAAAGCACACATAATACAGGCATTTGCATCAGCCGAAACAGTGTTCTCTAAACATCCAAATTATACCCTAAAAAGAAACAGTCCAATGGGCTACGAAGACAATGAAATTTACATTGCCCACATCATTAACACAATGGATTTACCGACAAGATGCCTGAGTCATGAACTGAAACAAGAAAGCACACATAATACAGGCATTTGCGTCAGCTGAAACTATATTCTCTAAACATCCAAATTACACCCTAAACAGAAACAGTCTAATGGGCTACCAGGACAATGAAATTTGTAATGCCCACTGCATTAACACAATGGATTCATCAATAAGACACCTGAGTCATGAACTGAAATAAGAAACCACACATAATACTGGCATTTGTGCCGGCCGAAACAGTATTCTCTAAACAATCAAATTGCGCCCTAAACAGAAACAGTCTTATTGGCTAACAAGACAATGAAATTTACAATGCCCACTTCCTTAACACAATGGATTCATCAACAGGACGCCTGAGTCATGAACTGAAGCAATAAAGCACACATAATACAGGCATTTGCATCAGACGAAACAGTATTCTCTGAACATCCAAATTACCCCCTAAACAGAAACAGTCTAATGGGCTACCAGGACAATGAAATTTACAATGCCCACTTCATTAACACAATGGATTCATCAACAAGACACCTGAGTCATGAATTGAAACAAGAAAGCACACATAATACAGGCATTTGCGTCGACCGAAGCTGTGTTCTCTAAACATCCAAATTACACCCCAAACGGAAATAGTCTAATTGGCTACCAAGACAATGAAATTTACGATGCCCACTTCATTAACACAATGGATTCATTGACAAAACGCCTGAGTCATGAACTGAAACATGAAAGCACACGTAATACAGGCATTTGCATCTGCCGAAAAAGTATTCTCTAAACATCCAAAGTACACCCTAAACAGAAACAGGCTAATTGGCTACCAAGACAATGAAATTTACAATGCCCACTTTATTAACACAATGGATTCATCAACAAGACGCCAGAGTTATGAACTGAAATAAGAAAGCACACATAATACAGGCATTTGCATCAGCTGAAATAGTATTCTCTAAACATCCTAATCACACCCTAAACAGAAATAGTCTAATTGGCTACCAAGACAATGAAATTTACAATGCCCACTTCATCAACACAATGGATTCAGCAACAAGACGCCTCAGTCATGTACTAATACAAGAAGGCACACATAATACAGGCATATGCATCAGCCGAGACAGTATTCTCTAAACATCCAAATTAAACCCTAAACAGAAACAGTCTAATTGGCTACTAAGATAATGAAATTTACAATGCCCGCTTCATTAACATAATGGATTCATCAACAATGACGCCTTTTTTTGAGTTCTTGAACTTGAAACCAGAAAGCACACTAATACAGTCATATCATCAGCCGAATACAGTATTCTCTAAAACATCCAAATTACACCCTAACATAAGACAGTATATTGCTACTTAAGATACTGAAATTTTACAATGCCCGCATCATAACATAATGGATTTCACACAGGATTCACCTTAGTCATGAATTGAAACAAGAAAGCACACATAATGCAGGCTTTGCATCAGCCCGAAACAGCACCTAAATGCCCAAATTGCACCCTAAACAGAAACAGTCTAATTGGCTACCAAGACAATGAAATTTACAATGCCCACTTCACTAGCACAATGGATTCATCAATAAGACGCCCGAGTTATGAACTGAAACAAGAAAGCAGACATAATACAGGCATTTGCATCAGCTGAAACAGTATTCTCTAAACATCCAAATCACACCCTAAGCAGAAACAGTCTAATTGGCTACCAGGACAATGAAATTTACTATACCCACTTCATTAACACAATGGATTCATCAACAAGACGCCTGAGTCATGAACTGAAACAAGAAAGCACACATAATACACGCATTTGCATCAGCCGAAACATTATTCTCTAAACATCCAAATTGCACCTTAACACAATGGATTCATCAATAAGACGCCTGAGTCATGAATTGAAACAAGAAATCACACATAATATAAGCATTTGAGCAGCCGAAACAGTATTCTCTAAACATCCAAATTACACTCCAAACAGAAACAGTCTAATTGGCTACCAAGACAATGAAATTTACGATGCCCACTTCACTAACACAATGGGTTCATCAATAAGACGCCTGAGTCATGAATTGAAACAAGAAAGCACACATAATACAGGCATTTGCGTCAGCCGAAACAGTATTCTCTAAACATCCAAATTACACCCTAAACAGAAACAGTCTAATCGGCTACCAAGATAATGAAGTTTACAACACCCGCTTCATTAACACAATGGATTCATCAACAAGACGCCTGAGTCATGAACTAAAACAAGAAAGCACACATAATAGAGGCATTTGCATCCGCCAAAACAGTATTCTCTAAACATCCAAATTGCACCCTAAACAGAAACAGTCTAATTGGCGACCAAGATAATGAAATTTGCAATGCCTATTTCATTAACACAATGGATTCATCAACATGACGCCTGAGTTATGAACTGAAACAGGAAAGCACACATAATACAGGCATTTGCATCAGCTGAAACAGTATTCTCTAAACATCCAAATCACACAAGACCCACTGGGACACCCGCTAACAGAAACAGTCTTATAATTCGGCTGCCAAGACAATGAAATTTCAATACCCATGTCATTAACACATGGATTATCAACAAGGGCTTGAGCCCATGAACTGAACAAGAAAGCACACATAATACACGCTTTTGCATCACCGAAACGCATTCTCTAAACATCCAATACACCCTGAACATACACATCTAATTGCCACCAAGACATGAATTTCGATGCCACTTCATTAACACAATGGATTCATCAGCTGGAGCGCCTGAATCATTACTGAAATCAGAGGCAAACACATAAATATAGGCATTTGCATCAGCTGAAACAAGTATCCTGTGACATCCAAATTACCGCCCTAAAGAAATCCAGTCTAATTGGCCACCAAGACAATGAAATTTACAACGCCCACTTCATGAACGCAATAGATTCATCAACAAGACGCCTGAGTCATGAACTGAAACAAGAAAGCACACATAATACAGGCATTTGTATCAGCTGAAACAGTATTCTCTAAACATCCAAATCACACCCTAAACAGAAACAGTCTAATTGGCTACCGAGACAATGAAATTTACAATGCCCGCTTCATTAACACAACGGATTCATCAACAAGATGCCTTAGTCATGAACTGAAACAAGAAAGCACACATGATATAGGTTGAGCAGGGTAGGGGTAAAAGGCGATACGGTTATTAGGGGAGGAAGATTGTTATTATCAGCCAAAACGTATTCGCTAAACATCCAATTGCACACCAAACAAAAACAGTTAATTGGCTTTCCAAGACAATGACATTTGCAATGCCCACCTCATTAACACAATGGATTTCATCACATGACGCCTGAGTTATGACTGAAACAAGAAAGCACACGTAATACTGGCATTTGCATCAGCCGAAACAGTGATTTTTAAGCGTCCAAATCACACCCTAAACAGAAACAGTTCAGTTGGCTACCAAGACAATGAAATTTATAATGCCCACTTTATTAACACAATGGATTCATCAACAAGACGCCTAAGTCATGAACTGAAACAAGAAAGCACATATAATACACACATTAGCATCAGCTGAAACAGTATTCTCCAAACATCCAAATTATGCCCTAAATAGAAACAGTCTAATTGGCTACCAAGACAATGAAATTTACAATGCCCAGTTCTTTAACACAATGGATTCATCAACAAGACGCCTGAGTTATGAACTGAAACAAGAAAGCACACATAATACAGGCATTTGCATCCGCCGAAACAGTATTCTCTAAACATCCAAATTACACCCTAAATAGAAACAGTCTAATTGGCTACCTAGACAATGAAATTTACAATGCCCACTTCATTAACACAATGGATTCATCAACAAGACGCCTGAGTCATGAACTGAAACAGGAAAGCACACATAATCTACGCATTTGCATCAGCCGAAACAGTATCTCTAAACAATCAAATTTCAATCCATAACAGACACAGTTTATTGGCTACCCAGATATGAAAAAAAAAAAAAAAATTTATTTTTTTTACATGCCCCACCTTCATTAACACCATGGATTCATCAACAAGGATGCCTGAGCCACGAAATGAAGCAAGACAGCACACATAAATACAAGGCATTTGGCCTCAGCCGACACAGTATTCTCTTAGACTCCAAGATACACCTACCAGAAAACAGTCTAATTGGTACCAAGACAGTGAGAATTTACACAGTGCACACTTTATTCACAATGGATTCATCAACAAGACGCCTGAGTCCATGACTGAAACAAGAAGCACACCATAATAACAGGCAATCTTCATCAGCCGAACAGTATTTTCTAAACATCCAATTAACACCCTAACAGAAACAGTCTACATTGGCTACCGAGAGCAATGAAAATTTACAATGCCCACTTCATTAACACAATGGATTTATCAACAAGACGCCAGAGTCATGAACTGAAACAAGAAAGCACACATAATACAGGCATTTGCGTCAGCCGAAACAGTATTCTCGAAATATCCAAATCACACGCTAAACAGAAACAGTCTAATTGGCTAACAAGACAATGAAATTTACAATGCCCACTTCATTAACACAATGGATTCATCAACAAGACGCCTGAGTCATGAACTAAAACAAGAAAGCACACATAATACACACATTTGCATCAGCCAAAACAGTATTCTCTAAACATCCAAATTACACCCTGAACAGAAACAGTCTAATTGGCCACCAAGACAATGAAACTTACGATGCCCACTTCATTAACACAATGGATTCATCAACAGGACGCCTGAGTCATGAACTGAAATCAGAGAGCACACATAATATAGGCATTTGCATCAGCTGAAACAGTATCCTGTGAACATCCAAATTACGCCCTAAACAGAAACAGTCTAATTGGCTACCATGACAATGAAATTTACAATGCCCACTTCATGAACGCAATAGATTCATCAACAAGACGCCTGAGTCATGAACTGAAACAAAAAAGCACACATAATACAGGCATTTGTATCAGCTGAAACAGTATTCTCTAAACATCCAAATCACACCCTAAACAGAAACAGTCTAATTGGCTACCGAGACAATGAAATTTACAATGCCCGCTTCATTAACACAACGGATTCATCAACAAGATGCCTTAGTCATGAACTGAAACAAGAAAGCACACATGATATAGGTATTTGCATCAGCCAAAACAGTATTCTCTAAACATCCAAATTGCACCCAAACAAAAACAGTTTAATTGGCTTCCAAGACAATGAAATTTGCAATGCCCACCTCATTAACACAATGGATTCATCAACATGACGCCTGAGTTATGAACTGAAACAAGAGAGCACACATAATACAAGCATTTGCATAAGCTGAAACAGTATTCTCTAAACATCCAAATCACACCCCAAACAGAAACAGTCTAATTAGCTACCAAGACAATGAAATTTACAATACCCACTTCATTAACACAATGGATTCATCAACAAGACGCCTAAGTCATGAACTGAAACAAGAAAGCACATATAATACACACATTAGCATCAGCTGAAACAGTATTCTCCAAACATCCAAATTACGCCCTAAATAGAAACAGTCTAATTGGCTACCAAGACAATGAAATTTACAATGCCCAGTTCTTTAACACAATGGATTCATCAACAAGACGCCTGAGTTATGAACTGAAACAAGAAAGCACACATAATACAGGCATTTGCATAAGCTGAAACAGTATTTTCTAAACATCCAAATCAAACCCTAAACAGAAACAGTCTGATCGGCTACCAAGACAATGAAATTTACCATACCCACTTCATTAACACAATGGATTCATCAACAAGACGCCAGAGTCATGAACTGAAACAAGAAAGCACACATAATACACGCATTTGCATCAGCCGAAACAGTATTCTCTAAACAATCAAATTTCATCCTAAACAGAAACAGTTTTAATTGGCTACCCAGACATGAAATTTTTACAATGCCCGACTTTCATTAAACAATGGAATGTCTTCAACAGGGATGGCCTTGAGCCGGAACGAAATGAAGCGAAATCACACATAATACAGGCATTTTCATCAGGCGAAACAGTATTCTCTAGACACCCAAATTACACCCTAAACAGAAACAGTCTAATTGGCTACCAAGACAATGAAATTTACAGTGCCCACTTTATTAACACAATGGATTCATCAACAAGACGCCTGAGTCATGAACTGAAACAAGAAAGCACACATAATACAGGCATCTTCATCAGCCGAAACAGTATTTTCTAAACATCCAAATTACACCCTTAGACCTAAACAGTCTAATTGTCTACCGAGACAATGAATTCAAATGCCCCTTATTAACCCATGGAGTTATCAACAAGACGCCAAGAGTCATGAGCTGAACAAGAAAGCACACTAATACATGCATTTGCGTCGCCTAGCACAGTATTCTCTAAATACCAAATTACACACCCAACCAGAAACAGTCTAATTGGCTGCCCAAGACAATGAAATTTTACAATGCCCACTTCATTAACACAATGGATTCATCACAAGACCTGAGTCATGAATTGAAACAAGAAAGCACACATAATACAGGCATTTGCGTCGACCGAAGCTGTGTTCTCTAAACATCCAAATTACCCCCCAAACGGAAATAGTCTAATTGGCTACCAAGACAATGAAATTTACGATGCCCACTTCATTAACACAATGGATTCATTGACAAAACGCCTGAGTCATGAACTGAAACATGAAACCACACATAATACAGGCATTTGCATCAGCCGAAAAAGTATTCTCTAAACATCCAAAGTACACCCTAAACAGAAACAGGCTAATTGGCTACCAAGACAATGAAATTTACAATGCCCACTTCATTAACACAATGGATTCATCAACAAGACGCCAGAGTTATGAACTGAAATAAGAAAGCACACATAATACAGGCATTTGCATCAGCTGAAATAGTATTCTCTAAACATCCTAATCACACCCTAAACAGAAATAGTCTAATTGGCTACCAAGACAATGAAATTCACAATGCCCACTTCATCAACACAATGGATTCATCAACAAGACGCCTCAGTCATGTACTAATACAAGAAGGCACACATAATACAGGCATATGCATCAGCCGAAACAGTATTCTCTAAACATCCAAATTACACCCTAAACAGAAACAGTCTAATTGGCTACCAAGATAATGAAATTTACGATGCCCACTTTATTAACACAATGGATTCATCAACAAGACGCCTGAGTCTTGAACTGAAACCAGAAAGCACACATAATACAGGCATATGCATCAGCCGAAACAGTATTCTCTAAACATCCAAATTACACCCTAAACAGACACAGTCTAATTGGCTACTAAGATAATGAAATTTACAATGCCCTCATCATTAACATAATGGATTCATCAACAGGATCCCTGAGTCATGAATTGAAACAAGAAAGCACACATAATGCAGGCATTTGCATCAGCCGAAACAGCACTCTCTAAATGCCCAAATTGCACCCTAAACAGAAGCAGTCTAATTGGCTACCAAGAAAATGAAATTTACAATGCCCACTTCATTAGCACAATGGATTCATCAACAAGACGCCCAAGTTATGAACTTAAATAAGAAAGCAGACATAATACAGGCATTTTGCATCAGCTAAACAAGTATTCTCTAAACGCCCAAATTGCACCCTAAACAGAAACAGTCTAATTGGCTACCAAGACAATGAAATTTACAATGCCCACTTCATTAGCACAATGGATTCATCAACAAGACGCCTGAGTCATGAACTGAAACAAGAAAGCACACATAATACACGCATTTGCATCAGCCGAAACATTATTCTCTAAACATCCAAATTGCACCTTAACACAATGGATTCATCAATAAGACGCTTGAGTCATGAATTGAAACAAGAAATCACACATAATATAAGCATTTGAGCAGCCGAAACAGTATTCTCTAAACATCCAAATTACACTCCAAACAGAAACAGTCTAATTGGCTACCAAGACAATGAAATTTACGATGCCCACTTCACTAACACAATGGGTTCATCAATAAGACGCCTGAGTCATGAATTGAAACAAGAAAGCACACATAATACAGGCATTTGCGTCAGCCGAAACAGTATTCTCTAAACATCCAAATTACACCCTAAACAGAAACAGTCTAATCGGCTACCAAGATAATGAAGTTTACAACACCCGCTTCATTAACACAATGGATTCATCAACAAGACGCCTGAGTCATGAACTAAAACAAGAAAGCACACATAATAGAGGCATTTGCATCCGCCAAAACAGTATTCTCTAAACATCCAAATTGCACCCTAAACAGAAACAGTCTAATTGGCGACCAAGATAATGAAATTTGCAATGCCTATTTCATTAACACAATGGATTCATCAACATGACGCCTGAGTTATGAACTGAAACAGGAAAGCACACATAATACAGGCATTTGCATCAGCTGAAACAGTATTCTCTAAACATCCAAATCACACCCTAAACAGAAACAATCTAATTGGCTACCAAGACAATGAAATTTACAATGCCCATGTCATTAACACAATGGATTCATCAACAAGGCGCTTGAGCCATGAACTGAAACAAGAAAGCACACATAATACACGCATTTGCATCAGCCGAAACAGCATTCTCTAAACATCCAAATTACACCCTGAACAGACACAGTCTAATTGGCCACCAAGACAATGAAATTTACGATGCCCACTTCATTAACACAATGGATTCATCAGCAGGACGCCTGAATCATGAACTGAAATCAGAGAGCACACATAATATAGGCATTTGCATCAGCTGAAACAGTATCCTGTGAACATCCAAATTACGCCCTAAACAGAAACAGTCTAATTGGCCACCAAGACAATGAAATTTACAACGCCCACTTCATGAACGCAATAGATTCATCAACAAGACGCCTGAGTCATGAACTGAAACAAAAAAGCACACATAATACAGGCATTTGTATCAGCTGAAACAGTATTCTCTAAACATCCAAATCACACCCTAAACAGAAACAGTCTAATTGGCTACCGAGACAATGAAATTTACAATGCCCGCTTCATTAACACAACGGATTCATCAACAAGATGCCTTAGTCATGAACTGAAACAAGAAAGCACACATGATATAGGTATTTGCATCAGCCAAAACAGTATTCTCTAAACATCCAAATTGCACCCAAACAAAAACAGTTTAATTGGCTTCCAAGACAATGAAATTTGCAATGCCCACCTCATTAACACAATGGATTCATCAACATGACGCCTGAGTTATGAACTGAAACAAGAGAGCACACATAATACAAGCATTTGCATAAGCTGAAACAGTATTCTCTAAACATCCAAATCACACCCCAAACAGAAACAGTCTAATTAGCTACCAAGACAATGAAATTTACAATACCCACTTCATTAACACAATGGATTCATCAACAAGACGCCTAAGTCATGAACTGAAACAAGAAAGCACATATAATACACACATTAGCATCAGCTGAAACAGTATTCTCCAAACATCCAAATTACGCCCTAAATAGAAACAGTCTAATTGGCTACCAAGACAATGAAATTTACAATGCCCAGTTCTTTAACACAATGGATTCATCAACAAGACGCCTGAGTTATGAACTGAAACAAGAAAGCACACATAATAAAAGCATTTGCATACGCTGAAACAGTATTTTCTAAACATCTCAAATCAAACCCTAACAGAAACATCTGCTTGGCTACCGACCATGAAAATTTACCATGACCCACTTATTAACACAATGGATTCATCACAACAAGACGCCAGTGTCTATGAACTGACAACAAGAAAGCCCACATAAGGAGTCACGCATTTGCCATCCGATACAGTATTCTCTAACAATCCAAATTTCATCTAAACATAAACAGTCTAATTGGCTACATAAACAATGAAATTTAAAATGCCCACTTCATTAACACAATGGATTCATCAACAAGACGCCTGAGTCATGAACTGAAACAAGAAAGCACACATAATACAGGCATTTGCATCAACCGAAACAGTATTCTCTAAACACCCAAATTACACCCTAAACAGAAACAGTCTAATTGGCTACCAAGACAATGAAATTTACAATGCCCACTTTATTAACACAATGGATTCATCAACAAGACGCCTGAGTCATGAACTGAAACAAGAAAGCACACATAATACAGGCATCTTCATCAGCCGAAACAGTATTTTCTAAACATCCAAATTACACCCTAGACAGAAACAATCTAATTGGCTACCGAGACAATGAAATTCACCATGCCCACTTGATTAACACAATGGATTTATCAACAAGACGCCAGAGTCATGAACTTAAACAAGAAAGCACACATAATACAGGCATTTGCGTCAGCCGAAACAGTATTCTCTAAATATCCAAATCACACGCTAAACAGAAACAGTCTAATTGGCTAACAAGACAATGAAATTTACAATGCCCACTTCATTAACACAATGGATTCATCAACAAGACGCCTGAGTCATGAACTAAAACAAGAAAGCACACATAATACACACATTTGCATCAGCCAAAACAGTATTCTCTAAACATCCAAATTACACCCTGAACAGAAACAGTCTAATTGGCCACCAAGACAATGAAACTTACGATGCCCACTTCATTAACACAATGGATTCATCAACAGGACGCCTGAGTCATGAACTGAAATCAGAGAGCACACATAATATAGGCATTTGCATCAGCTGAAACAGTATCCTGTGAACATCCAAATTACGCCCTAAACAGAAACAGTCTAATTGGCTACCATGACAATGAAATTTACAATGCCCACTTCATGAACGCAATAGATTCATCAACAAGACGCCTGAGTCATGAACTGAAACAAAAAAGCACACATAATACAGGCATTTGTATCAGCTGAAACAGTATTCTCTAAACATCCAAATCACACCCTAAACAGAAACAGTCTAATTGGCTACCGAGACAATGAAATTTACAATGCCCGCTTCATTAACACAACGGATTCATCAACAAGATGCCTTAGTCATGAACTGAAACAAGAAAGCACACATGATATAGGTATTTGCATCAGCCAAAACAGTATTCTCTAAACATCCAAATTGCACCCAAACAAAAACAGTTTAATTGGCTTCCAAGACAATGAAATTTGCAATGCCCACCTCATTAACACAATGGATTCATCAACATGACGCCTGAGTTATGAACTGAAACAAGAGAGCACACATAATACAAGCATTTGCATAAGCTGAAACAGTATTCTCTAAACATCCAAATCACACCCCAAACAGAAACAGTCTAATTAGCTACCAAGACAATGAAATTTACAATACCCACTTCATTAACACAATGGATTCATCAACAAGACGCCTAAGTCATGAACTGAAACAAGAAAGCACATATAATACACACATTAGCATCAGCTGAAACAGTATTCTCCAAACATCCAAATTACGCCCTAAATAGAAACAGTCTAATTGGCTACCAAGACAATGAAATTTACAATGCCCAGTTCTTTAACACAATGGATTCATCAACAAGACGCCTGAGTTATGAACTGAAACAAGAAAGCACACATAATACAGGCATTTGCATAAGCTGAAACAGTATTTTCTAAACATCCAAATCAAACCCTAAACAGAAACAGTCTGATCGGCTACCAAGACAATGAAATTTACCATACCCACTTCATTAACACAATGGATTCATCAACAAGACGCCAGAGTCATGAACTGAAACAAGAAAGCACACATAATACACGCATTTGCATCAGCCGAAACAGTATTCTCTAAACAATCAAATTTCATCCTAAACAGAAACAGTTTAATTGGGTACCCAGATAATGAAATTTACAATGCCCACTTCATTAACACAATGGATTCATCAACAGGATGCCTGAGCCACGAAATGAAGCAAGAAAGCACACATAATACAGGCATTTGCATCAGCCGAAACAGTATTCTCTAGACATCCAAGATACACCCTAAACAGAAACAGTCTAATTGGCTACCAAGACAATGAAATTTACAGTGCCCACTTTATTAACACAATGGATTCATCAACAAGACGCCTGAGTCATGAACTGAAACAAGAAAGCACACATAATACAGGCATTTGCATCTACCGAAACGGTATTCTCTAAATATCCAAATTACACCCTAAACAGAAATAGTCTAATTGGCTACCAGATACAATGAATTCACATGCCCCCTTGTATTACACAATTGATGTTATCACAAGTACGCAGAGTCATGAATCTGACACAAGAAAGCACACATAATCACAGGCATTTGCGTCAGCCTGAAACAGTATTGCTCTAAAATATCCAATTACAACACCCCAAACAGAAACATCTAAATCTTGGCTACCAAGACACTGAAATTACATGCCCACTTCATTAACAATGGATTCATCAACAAGACAGCCTGAGTTGAAACAAGAAAGCACACATAATACAGGCATTTGCGTCGACCGAAGCTGTGTTCTCTAAACATCCAAATTACCCCCCAAACGGAAATAGTCTAATTGGCTACCAAGACAATGAAATTTACGATGCCCACTTCATTAACACAATGGATTCATTGACAAAACGCCTGAGTCATGAACTGAAACATGAAACCACACATAATACAGGCATTTGCATCAGCCGAAAAAGTATTCTCTAAACATCCAAAGTACACCCTAAACAGAAACAGGCTAATTGGCTACCAAGACAATGAAATTTACAATGCCCACTTCATTAACACAATGGATTCATCAACAAGACGCCAGAGTTATGAACTGAAACAAGAAAGCACACATAATACAGGCATTTGCATCAGCTGAAATAGTATTCTCTAAACATCCTAATCACACCCTAAACAGAAACAGTCTAATTGGCTACCAAGACAATGAAATTTACAATGCCCACTTCATTAACACAATGGATTCATCAACAAGACGCCTCAGTCATGTACTAATACAAGAAGCACACATAATACAGGCATATGCATCAGCCGAAACAGTATTCTCTAAACATCCAAATTACACCCTAAACAGAAACAGTCTAATTGGCTACCAAGATAATGAAATTTACGATGCCCACTTTATTAACACAATGGATTCATCAACAAGACGCCTGAGTCTTGAACTGAAACCAGAAAGCACACATAATACAGGCATATGCATCAGCCGAAACAGTATTCTCTAAACATCCAAATTACACCCTAAACAGAAACAGTCTAATTGGCTACTAAGATAATGAAATTTACAATGCCCGCATCATTAACATAATGGATTCATCAACAGGATCCCTGAGTCATGAATTGAAACAAGAAAGCACACATAATGCAGGCATTTGCATCAGCCGAAACAGCACTCTCTAAATGCCCAAATTGCACCCTAAACAGAAGCAGTCTAATTGGCTACCAAGAAAATGAAATTTACAATGCCCACTTCATTAGCACAATGGATTCATCAACAAGACGCCCAAGTTATGAACTGAAATAAGAAAGCAGACATAATACAGGCATTTGCATCAGCTGAAACAGTATTCTCTAAACATCCAAATCACACCCTAAGCAGAAACAGTCTAATTGGCTACCAGGACAATGAAATTTACTATACCCACTTCATTAACACAATGGATTCATCAACAAGACGCCTGAGTCATGAACTGAAACAAGAAAGCACACATAATACACGCATTTGCATCAGCCGAAACATTATTCTCTAAACATCCAAATTGCACCTTAACACAATGGATTCATCAATAAGACGCTTGAGTCATGAATTGAAACAAGAAATCACACATAATATAAGCATTTGAGCAGCCGAAACAGTATTCTCTAAACATCCAAATTACACTCCAAACAGAAACAGTCTAATTGGCTACCAAGACAATGAAATTTACGATGCCCACTTCACTAACACAATGGGTTCATCAATAAGACGCCTGAGTCATGAATTGAAACAAGAAAGCACACATAATACAGGCATTTGCGTCAGCCGAAACAGTATTCTCTAAACATCCAAATTACACCCTAAACAGAAACAGTCTAATCGGCTACCAAGATAATGAAGTTTACAACACCCGCTTCATTAACACAATGGATTCATCAACAAGACGCCTGAGTCATGAACTAAAACAAGAAAGCACACATAATAGAGGCATTTGCATCCGCCAAAACAGTATTCTCTAAACATCCAAATTGCACCCTAAACAGAAACAGTCTAATTGGCGACCAAGATAATGAAATTTGCAATGCCTATTTCATTAACACAATGGATTCATCAACATGACGCCTGAGTTATGAACTGAAACAGGAAAGCACACATAATACAGGCATTTGCATCAGCTGAAACAGTATTCTCTAAACATCCAAATCACACGCTAAACAGAAACAGTCTTATTGGCTGCCAAGACAATGAAATTTACAATACCCATGTCATTAACACAATGGATTCATCAACAAGGCGCTTGAGCCATGAACTGAAACAAGAAAGCACACATAATACACGCATTTGCATCAGCCGAAACAGCATTCTCTAAACATCCAAATTACACCCTGAACAGACACAGTCTAATTGGCCACCAAGACAATGAAATTTACGATGCCCACTTCATTAACACAATGGATTCATCAGCAGGACGCCTGAGTCATGAACTGAAATCAGAGAGCACACATAATATAGGCATTTGCATCGGCTGAAACAGTATCCTGTGAACATCCAAATTACGCCCTAAACAGAAACAGTCTAATTGGCCACCAAGACAATGAAATTTACAACGCCCACTTCATGAACGCAATAGATTCATCAACAAGACGCCTGAGTCATGAACTGAAACAAAAAAGCACACATAATACAGGCATTTGTATCAGCTGAAACAGTATTCTCTAAACATCCAAATCACACCCTAAACAGAAACAGTCTAATTGGCTACCGAGACAATGAAATTTACAATGCCCGCTTCATTAACACAACGGATTCATCAACAAGATGCCTTAGTCATGAACTGAAACAAGAAAGCACACATGATATAGGTATTTGCATCAGCCAAAACAGTATTCTCTAAACATCCAAATTGCACCCAAACAAAAACAGTTTAATTGGCTTCCAAGACAATGAAATTTGCAATGCCCACCTCATTAACACAATGGATTCATCAACATGACGCCTGAGTTATGAACTGAAACAAGAGAGCACACATAATACAAGCATTTGCATAAGCTGAAACAGTATTCTCTAAACATCCAAATCACACCCCAAACAGAAACAGTCTAATTAGCTACCAAGACAATGAAATTTACAATACCCACTTCATTAACACAATGGATTCATCAACAAGACGCCTAAGTCATGAACCGAAACAAGAAAGCACATATAATACACACATTTGCATCAGCGGAAACAGTATTCTCCAATCATCCAAATTACGCCCTAAATAGAAACAGTCTAATTGGCTACCAAGATAATGAAATTTACAATGCCCACTTCTTTAACACAATGGATTCATCAACAAGACGACTGGGTTATGAACTGAAACAAGAAAGCACACATAATACAGGCATTTGCATCAGCTGAAACAGTATTCTCTAAACATCCAAATCAAACCCTAAACAGAAACAGTCTGATTGGCTACCAAGACAATGAAATTTACCATGCCCACTTCATTAACACAATGGATTCATCGACAAGACGCCAGAGTCATGAACTGAAACAAGAAAGCACACATAATACACGCATTTGCATCAGCCGAAACAGTATTCTCTAAACAATCAAATTTCATCCTAAACAGAAACAGTTTAATTGGGTACCCAGATAATGAAATTTACAATGCCCACTTCATTAACACAATGGATTCATCAACAGGATGCCTGAGCCACGAAATGAAGCAAGAAAGCACACATAATACAGGCATTTGCATCAGCCGAAACAGTATTCTCTAGACATCCAAGATACACCCTAAACAGAAACAGTCTAATTGGCTACCAAGACAATGAAATTTACAGTGCCCACTTTATTAACACAATGGATTCATCAACAAGACGCCTGAGTCATGAACTGAAACAAGAAAGCACACATAATACAGGCATCTTCATCAGCCGAAACAGTATTTTCTAAACATCCAAATTACACCCTAGACAGAAACAATCTAATTGGCTACCGAGACAATGAAATTCACCATGCCCACTTGATTAACACAATGGATTTATCAACAAGACGCCAGAGTCATGAACTTAAACAAGAAAGCACACATAATACAGGCATTTGCGTCAGCCGAAACAGTATTCTCTAAATATCCAAATCACACGCTAAACAGAAACAGTCTAATTGGCTAACAAGACAATGAAATTTACAATGCCCACTTCATTAACACAATGGATTCATCAACAAGACGCCTGAGTCATGAACTAAAACAAGAAAGCACACATAATACACGCATTTGCATCAGCCAAAACAGTATTCTCTAAACATCCAAATTACACCCTGAACAGAAACAGTCTAATTGGCCACCAAGACAATGAAACTTACGATGCCCACTTCATTAACACAATGGATTCATCAACAGGACGCCTGAGTCATGAATTGAAACAAGAAAGCACACATGAGACAGGCATTTGCATCAGCCAAAAATGTATTCTCTAAACATCCAAATTACGCCCTAAACAGAAACAGTCTAATTGGCTACGAAGAATATGAAATTTACAATGCCCGCTTCATTAACACAATGGATTCATCAACAAGACGCCTGAGTCATGAACTGAAACAAGAAAGCACACTTTATATAGCCATTTGCATCAGCCAAAACAGTATTCTCTAAACATCCAAATTGCACCCAAACAGAAACAGTCTAATTGGCTGCCAAGACAATGAAATTCGCAATGCCCACTTCATCAACACAATGGATTCATCAACATGACGCCTGAGTTATGAGCTGAAACAAGAGAGCACACATAATACAGGCATTTACATCAGCTGAAACAGTATTCTCTAAACATCCAAATCACACCCTAAACAGAAACAGTCTAATTGGCTACCCAGACAATGAAATTTACAATACCCACTTCATTAACACAATAGATTCATAAACAAGACGCCTGAGTCATGAACTGAAACAAGAAAGCACATATAATACACACATTTGCATCAGCTGAAACAGTATTCTCCAAACATCCAAATTACGCCCTAAATAGAAACCGTCTAATTGGCTACTAAGACAATGAAATTTACAATGCCCACTTCTTTAATACAATGGATTCATCAACAAGACGCCTGAGTTATGAACTGAAACAAGAAAGCACACATAATACAAGCATTTGCATCAGCTGAAACAGTATTCTCTAAACATCCAAATCAAACTCCAAACAAAAACAGTCTAATTAGCTACCAAGACAATGAAATTTGCAATGCCCACTTCATTAACACGATGGATTCATCAACAAGACGCCTGAGTTATGAACTGAAACAAGAAAGCACACATAATACAGGCATTTGCATGTGCTGAAACAGTATTCTCTAAACATCCAAATCCCACCCTAAACAGAAACAGTCTAATTGGCTGCCAAGACAATGAAATTTACAATGCCCACTTCATTAAAATAATGGATTCAACAATAAGACGCCAGAGTCATGAACTGAAACAAGAAAGCACACATAATACACGCATTTGCATCAGTCGAAACAGCATTCTCTAAATGATCAAATTGCACCCTAAACAGAAACAGCCTAATTGGCAACCAAGACAATGAAATTTACAATGCCCACTTCATTAACACAATGGATTCATCAACAGGATGCCTGAGTCATGAACTGAAGCAAGAAAGCACACATAATACAGGCATTTGCGTCAGCCGAAACAGTATTCTCTAAACATCCAAGCTACACCCTAAACAGAAACAGTCTAATTGGCTACCAAGACAATGAAATTTATAGTGCCCACTTCATTAACATAATGGATTCATCAATAAGACGCCTGAGTCACGAACTGAAACAAGAAAGCACACATAATATAGGCATCTTCATCAGCCAAAACAGTATTCTCTAAACATCCAAATTACACCCTAAACAGAAACAGTCTAATGGGCTACCAGGATAATGAAATTTACAATGCCCACTTCATTAACTCAATGGATTCATCAACAAGACCCCTGAGTCAAGAACTGAAACAAGAAAGCACACATAATACAGGCATTTGTGTCGGCCGAAACTGTATTCTCTAAATATCCAAATTACACCCCAAACAGAAACAGTCTAATTGCCTACCAAGACAATGAAATTTACGATGCCCACTTCATTAACACAATGGATTCATCAACAAGACGCTTGAGTCATGAACTGAAACAAGAAAGCACACATAATACAAGCAATTGCATTACCCGAAACAGTATTCTCTTAACGTCCAAAGTACACCCTAAACAGAAACAGTCTAATTAGCTACCAAGATAATGAAATTTACGATGCCCGCTTCATTAACATAATGGATTCATCGACAAGACGCCTGAGTCATGAACTGAAACAAGAAATCACACACAATACAGGCATTTGCATCAGCCGAAACAGTATTCCCTAAACGTCCAAATTGCACCCTAAATAGAAACAGTCTAATTGGCTACCAAGAAAATGAAATTTACAGTGCCCACTTCATTAACACAATGGATTCATCAACAAGACGCCTGAGTTATGAACTGAAATAAGAAAGCACACATAATACAGGCATTTGCATCAGCTGAAATAGTATTCTCTAAACATCCAAATCGCACCCTAAAAAGAAACAGTCTAATTGGCTGCCAAGGCAATGAAATTTACAATGCCCACTTCATTAACACAATGGATTCATCAACAAGACGCCTGAGTCATGAACTGAAACAAGAAAGCACACATAATACACGCATTTGCATCAGCCGAAATAGTATTCTCTAAACATCCAAATTGCACCCAAACAGAAATAGTCTAATTGCCTACCAAGACAATGAAATTTACAATGCCCACTTCATTAACACAATGGATTCATCAACAAGACGCCTGAGTCATGAACTGAACCAAGAAAGCACACACAATACAGGCATTTGCATCAGCCGAAATAGCATTCTCTAAACGTCCAAATTCCACCCCAAACAGAAACAGTCTAATTGGCTACCAAGACAATGAAATTTACGATGCCCACTTCATTAACACAATGTATTCATCAACAAGACGCCTGAGTCTTGAACTGAAAGACGAAAGCATACATAATACAGGCATTTGCATCAGCCGAAACAGTATTCTCTAAACATCCAAATTACACCCTAAACAGAAAAAGTCTAATTGGCTACCAAGATAATGAAATTTACAATGCCCGCTTCATTAACACAATGGATTCATCAACAAGACGCCTGAGTCATGAACTGAAACAAGAAAGCACACATAATATAGGCATTTGCACATGCTGAAACAGTATTCTCTAAACATTCAAATCACACCCTAAACAGAAACAGTCTAATTAGCTACCAAGACAATGAAATTTACAATACCCACTTCATTAACACAATGGATTCATCAACAAGACGCCTGAGTCATGAATTGAACCAAGAAATCACACATAATACAGGCATTTGCGTCAGCCGAAACAGTATTCTCTAAACATCCAAATTACACTCCAAACAGAAACAGTCTAATTGGCTACCAAGCCAATGAAATTTACGATGCCCACTTCACTAACACAATGGATTCATCAACAAGACGCCTGAGTCATGAATTGAAACAAGAAAGCGCACATAATACAGGCATTTGCATCAGCCAAAACAGTATTCTCTTAACATCCGAATCACACCCAAAACAGAAACTGTCTAATCGGCTACCAAGATAATGAAATTTACAGTGCCCGCTTCATTAACACAATGGATTCACCAAGGCGCCTGAGTCATGAACTGAAACAAGAAAGCACACATAATAGAGCCATTTGCATCAGCCAAAACAGTATTCTCTAAACATCCAAATCGCACCCTGAACAGAAACAGTTGAATTGGCTACCAAGACAATGAAATTTGCAATGCCTACTTCATTAACACAATGACGCCTGAGTTATGAACTGAACAAGAAAGCACACATAATACAGGCATTCGCATCAGCTGAAACAGTATTCTCTAAACATCCAAATCACACCCTAAACAGAAACAGCCTAATTGGCTACCAAGACAATGAAATTTACGATACCCACTTCATTAACACAATGGATTCATGGGCAAGACGCTTGAGTCATGAACTGAAACAAGAAAGCACACATAATACACGCATTTGCATCAGTCGAAACAGTATTCTCTAAACATCCAAATTGCACCCTAAACAGAAATAGTCTAATCGGCTACCATGACAATGAAATTTACAATGCCCACTTTATTAACACAATGGATTCATCAACAAGACGCGTGAGTCATGAACTGAAGCAAGAAAGCACACATAATACAGGCATTTGCATCAGCCGAAACAGTATTCTCTAAACATCCAAATTACACCCCAAACAGAAACAATCTAATTGGCTACCAAGACAATCAAATTTACGATGCCCACTTTATTAACACAATGGATTCATCAACAAGACGCCTGAGTCTTGAACTGAAACCAGAAAGCACACATAATACAGGCATTTGCATCAGCCGAAACAGTGTTCTCTAAACATCCAAATTACACCGTAAACGGAAAAAGTCTAATTGGCTACCGAGATAATGAAATTTACAATGCCCGCTTCATTAACACAATGGATTCATCAACAAGACGCCTAAGTCATGAATTGAAACAAGAAAGCACACATAATAGAGGCATTTGCATCAGCTGAAACAGTATTGTCCAAACATCAAAATCACTTCCTAAACAGAAACAGTCTAATTGGCTACCAGGACAATGAAATTTACAATGCCCACTTCATTAACACAATGGATTCATCAACAAGATGCCTGAGTCATGAACCGAAACAAAAAAGCACACATAACATAGGCATTTGCATCAGCCGAAACAGTATTCTCTAAGCATCCAAATCACACCCTAAACAGAAACAGTCTAATTGGCTATCAAGACAATGAAATTTACAATGCCCACTTCATTAACACAATGGATTCATCAACAAGACGACTGAGTCATGAACTGAAGCAAGAAAGCACTCATAATGCACGCATTTATATCAGCCGAAACAGTATTCTCTAAACATCCAAGTTACACCCTAAACAGAAACAGTCTAATTGGCTGCCAAGACAATGAAATTTACAATGCCCACTTGATTAACACAATGGATTCATCAACAAGACGCCTGGGTCATGAACTGGAACAAGAAAGCAGACATAATACAGGATTTTGCATCAGCCGAAACAGTATTCTCTAAACATCCAAATTACATCCCAAACAGAAACAGTCTAATTGGCTGCCAAGACAATGAAATTTACGATGCCCACTTCATTAACACAGTGGATTCATCAACAAGACGCCTGAGTCATGAATTGAAACAAGAAAGCACACATAATACAGGCATTTGCATCAGCCGAACAGTATGCTCTAAACATCCAAATTACACCCTAAACAGAAACAGTTTAATTGGCTGCCTAGACAATGAAATCTACAATGCCCACTTCATTAACGCAATGGATTCATCAACAAGACGCCTGAGTCATCAACTGAAACACGAAAGCGCACATAATACAGGCATTTGCATCGGCCAAAACAGTATTCTCTAAACTTCCAAATTGCACCCTAAACAGAAACAGTCTAATTGGCTACCAAGACACTGGAATTTACAATGCCCACTCCATTCACACAATGGATTCATCAACATGACGCCTGAGTTATGAACTGAAACAAGAGTGCACATAAAATACGGGCATTTGCATCAGCTGAAACAGTATTCTCTAAACATCCAAATCACACCCTAAACAGAAACAGTCTAATTGGCTACCAAGACAATGAAATTTACAATACCCACTTCATTAACACAAGGGATTCATCAACAAGACGCCTGACTCATGAACTAAAACAAGAAAGCGCACATAATACAGGCATATGCATCGGCCGAAACAGTATTCTCTAAACATCCAAATTACACCCTAAACAGAAAGTGTCTAATTGGCTACTAAGATAATGAAATTTACAATGCCCGCTCCATTAACATAATGGATTCATCAGCAGGACGCCTGAGTCATGAACTGAAACAAGAAGGCACACATAATACAGGCATTTGCATCAGCCGAAACAATTTTCTCTAAACATCGAAATTGCACCCTAAACAGAAACAGTCTAATTGGCTGCCAAGACAATGAAATTTGCAATGACCACTTCATTAACACGATGGATTCATCAACAAGATGCCTGAGTTATGAACTGAAACAAGAAAGCACACATAATACAGGCATTTGCATGAGCTGAAACAGTATTCCCTAAACATCCAAATCACACCCTAAACAGAAACAGTCTAATTGGCTACCAAGACAATGAAATTTACAATGCTCACTTCATTAACACAATGGATTCGACAACAAGGCGCCAGAGTCATGAACTGAAACAAGAATGCACACATAATACACGCATTTGCATCAGCCGAAACAGTATTCTCTAAACAGTCAAATTGCACCCTAAACAAAAGCAGTCTAATTGGCTACCAAGACAATGAAATTTACAATGCCCACTTCATTAACACAATGGATTCATCAACAGGATGCCTGAGTCATGAACGGAAGCAGGAAAGCACACATAATACAGGCATTTGCATCAGCCGTAATAGTATTCTCTAAACATCCAAGTTTCACCCTAAACAGAAACAGTCTAATTGGCTATCAAGACAATGAAATTTACAATGCCCGCTTCATCAACACAATGGATTCATCAACAAGACGCCGGAGTCATGAACTGAAACAATAAAGCACACATAATACAGGCATTTGCATCAGACGAAACGGTATTCTCTAAACATCCAAATTATACCCTAAACAGAAACAGTCCAATTGGCTACGAAGACAATGAAATTTACAATGCCTACTTCATTAACATAATGGATTCATCAACAAGACGCCTCGGTCATGAACTGAAATAAGAAAGCACACATAATACTAGCATTTGCATCAGCCGAAACAGTGTTCTCTAAACATCCAAATTACACAAAAAACAGAAACAGTCCAATGGGCTACGAAGACAATGAAATTTACAATGCCCACTTCATTAACACAATGGATTCACCAACAAGATGCCTGAGTCATGAACTGAAACAAGAAAGCGCACATAATACAGGCATTTGCGTCAGCTAAAACTATATTCTCTAAATATCCAAATTACACCTTAAACAGAAACAGTTTAATGGGCAGCCAGCGCAATGAAATTTGCAATGCCCACTGCATTAACACAATGGATTCATCAACAAGACACCTGAGTCATGAACTGAAACAAGAAAGCACACATAATACAGGCATTTGCGTCGGTCGAAATTGTATTCTCTAAACATCCAAATCACACCCCAAACAGAAACAGTCTAATTGGGTGCCAAGACAATGAAATTTACGATGCCCACTTCATTAACACAATGGATTCATCAACAAGATACCTGAGTCATGAACTGAAACAAGAAAGCACACATAATACAGGCATTTGCATCAGCCGAAACAGTATTCTCTAAACAATCAAATTGCACCGTAAACAGAAACAGTCTAATTGGCTAACAGGACAATGAAATTTACAATGCCCACTTCATTAACACAATGGATTCATCAATAGGACGCCTGAGTCATGAACTGAAGCAAGAAAGCACACATGGTACAGGCATTTGCATCAGCCGAAACAGTATTCTCTAAACATCCAAGTTACACCCTAAATAGAAACAGTCTAATTGGCTACTGAGACGGTGAAATTTAATTTTCCCACTTCATTAACATAATGGATTCATCAACAAGACGCCTGAGTCATGAACTGAATTAAGAAAGCACACATAATATAGGCATTTGCATCAGCTGAAGTAGTATTCTGTAAACATCCAAATTAAACCCTAAATAGAAACAGTCTAATTGGCGACCAAGATAATGAAATTTACAATGCCTACTTCATTAACGCAATGGATTCATCAACAAGACGCCTGAGTCATGAACTGAAACAAGAAAGCACACATAATACAAACATTTGCATCTGACGAAACAGTATTCTCTAAACATCCAAATTACACCCAAAATAAAAACAGTCTAATTGGCTGCCAAGACAGTGAAATTTACAATGCGCACTTCATTAACACAATGGATTCATCAATAAGATGCTTGAGACATGAACTGAAACAATAAAGCACACATAATGTAGGCATTTGCATCAGCCGAAATAGAATTCTCTAAGCATCTAAATTACACCCTAAATAGAAAAAGTCTGATTGGCTACCAAGACAGAGAAATTTACAATGCCCACTTCATTAACACAATGGATTCATCAACAAGACGCCTGAGTCATGAACTAAAACAAGAAAGCACACATAATACGGGCATTTGCATCAGTTGAAACAGTATTCTCTTAACATCCAAATTACACCTAAACAGAAACAGTCTAGTTGGCTACCAAGACAATGAAATTTACAATGCCCACTTCAATAACACAATGGATTCCTCAACATGACGCCTGAGTCATGAAGTGAAACAAGAAAGCACACATAATGCAGGCATTTGCGTCAGCCGCAACAGTATTCTCTAGACAACCAAATTACATCCTAAACAGAAACAGTCTAATTAGCTACCAAGACAATGAAATTTACAATGCCTACTTCATCAACACAATGGATTAATCAACAAGACGCCTCAGTTATGAACTGAAACAAGAAATCACACATAATACAGGCATTTGCATCAGCCGAAATAGTGTTCTCTAAACGTCCAAATTACACCCTAAACATAAAAAGTCTAATGGGCTACGAAGACAATGAAATTTATAATGCCCACTTCATTAACACAATGGATTCACCAACAAGATGCCTAAGTCATGAACTGAAACAAGAGAGCACACATAATACGGGCATTTGCGTCAGCCGAAACTATATTCTCTAAACATCCAAATTACACCCTAAACAGAAACAGTCCAATGGGCTACCAGGACAATGAAATTTACACTGCCCACTTCATTAACACAATGGATTCATCAACAAGACACCTGAGTCATGAACTGAAACAAGAAAGCGCACATAATACAGGCATTTGCGTCGGCCGAAGCTGTGTTCTCTAAACATCCAAATTACACCCCAAACAGAAACAGTCTAATTGGCTACCAAGACAATGAAATTTACGATGCCCACTTCATTAACACAACGGACTCATCAACAAAATGCCTAGGTCATGAGCTGAAACATGAAAGCACACACAATACAGGCATTTGCATCAGCCGAAAAAGTATTCTCTAAACATCCAAATTACACCGTAAACAGAAACAGGCTAATTGGCTACCAAGACAATGAAATTTACAATGCCCACTTCGTTAACATAGTGGATTCATCAACAAGACGCCAGAGTTATGAACTGAAATAAGAAAGCACACATAATACAGGCATTTGCATCAGCTGAAATAGTATTCTCTAAACATCCTAATCACACCCTAAACAGAAATAGTCTAATTGGCTACCAAGACAATGAAATTTACAATGCCCACTTCATTAACACAATGGATTCATCAACAAGACGCCTGAGTCATGAACTAATATAAGAAGGCACACATAATACAGGCATATGCATCAGCCGAAACAGTATTCTCTAAACATCCAAATTACACCCTAAATAGAAAGTGTCTAATTGGCTACTAAGATAATGAAATTTACAATGCCCGCTTCACTAACATAATGGATTCATCAACAGGACGCCTGAGTCATGAATTGAAACAAGAAAGCACAGATAATACAGGTATTTGCATTAGCCGAAACAGTTTTCTCTAAACATACAAATTACACCCTAAGCAGAAAAAGTCTAATTGGCTACCAAGATAATGAAATTTACAATGCCCGCTTCATTAGCATAATGGTTTCATCAAAAAGACGCCTGAGTCATGAACTGAAACAAGAAAGCACACATAATACAGGCATTTGCATCAGCCGAAACAGTATTCTCTAAACATCTAAATTGCACCCTAAACAGAAACTGTCTAATTGGGTACCAAGACAATGAAATTTGCAATGCCCACTTCATTAACACGATGGATTCATCAACAAGACGCCTGAATTATGAACTGAAACAAGAAAGCACACATAATACAGGCATTTGCATGTGCTGAAACAGTATTCTCTAAACATCCAAATCACACCCTAAACAGAAACAGTCTAATTGGCTGCCAAGACAATGAAATTTACAATGCCCACTTCATTAAAATAATGGATTCAACAACAAGACGCCAGAGTCGTGAACTGAAACAAGAAAGCACACATAATACACGCATTTGCATCAGCCGAAACAGTATTCTCTAAACAATCAAATTGCACCCTAAACAGAAACAGCCTAATTGGCTACCAAGACAATGAAATTTACAATGCCCACTTCATTAACACAATGGATTCATCAACAGGATGCCTGAGTCATGAACTGAAGCAAGAAAGCACACATAATACAGGCATTTGCATCAGCCGAAATAGTATTCTCTAAACATCCTAGTTAGACCCTAAACAGAAACAGTCTAATTGGCTATCAAGACAATGAAATTTACAGTGCCCACTTCATTAACACAATGGATTCAGCAACAAGACGCCTGAGTCATGAACTGAAACAAGAAAGCACACATAATACAGGCATTTGCATCAGACGAAACAATATTCTCTAAACATCCAAATTACACCCTAAACAGAAACAGTCTAATTGGCTACCAAGACAATGAAATTTACAATGCCTACTTCATTAACATAATGGATTCATCAACAAGACGCCTCAGTCTTGAACTGAAACAAGAAAGCACACATAATACAGACATTTGCATCAGCCGAAACAGTGTTCTCTAAACATCCAAATTACACCTTAAAAAGAAACAGTCCAATGGGCTACGAAGACAATGAAATTTACATTGCCCACATCATTAACACAATGGATTCACCAACAAGATGCCTGAGTCATGAACTGAAACAAGAAAGCACACATAATACAGGCGTTTGTGTCAGCTGAAACTATATTCTCTAAACATCCAAATTACACCCTAAACAGAAACAGTCTAATGGGCTACCAGGACAATGAAATTTGCAATGCCCACTGCATTAACACAATGGATTCATCAATAAGACACCTGAGTCATGAACTGAAACAAGAAAGCACACATAATACAGGCATTTGTGTCGGCCGAAACAGCATTCCCTAAACAATCAAATTGCACCCTAAACAGAAACAGTCTAATTGGCTAACAAGACAATGAAATTTACAATGCCCACTTCCTTAACACAATGGATTCATCAACAACACGCCTGAGTCATGAACTGAAGCAATAAAGCACACATAATACAGGAATTTGCATCAGCCGAAACAGTATTCTCTGAACATCCAAATTACACCCTAAACAGAAACAGTCTAATGGGCTACCAGGACAATGAAATTTACAATGGCCACTTCCTTAACACAATGGATTCATCAACAAGACACCTGAGTCATGAATTGAAACAAGAAAGCACACATAATACAGGCATTTGCGTCGGCCGAAGCTGTGTTCTCTAAACATCCAAATTACACCCCAAACGGAAATAGTCTAATTGGCTACCAAGACAATGAAATTTACGATGCCCACTTCATTAACACAATGGATTCATCAACAAAACGCCTGAGTCATGAACTGAAACATGAAAGCACACATAATACAGGCATTTGCATCAGCCGGAAAAGTATTCTCTAAACATCCAAATTATACCCTAAACAGAAACAGGCTAATTGGCTACAAAGACAATGAAATTTACAATGCCCACTTCATTAACACAATGGATTCATCAACAAGACGCCAAAGTTATGAACTGAAATAAGAAAGCACACATAATACAGGCATTTGCATCAGCTGAAATAGTATTCTCTAAACATCCAAATCACACTCTAAACAGAAACAGTCTAATTGGCTACCAAGACAATGAAATTTACAATGCCCACTTCATTAACACAATGGATTCATCAACAAGACGCCTCAGTCATGCACTAATACAAGAAGGCACATATAATACAGGCATGTGCATCAGCCGAAACAGTATTCTCTAAACATCCAAATTACACCCTAAACAGAAACAGTCTAATTGGGTACTAAGATAATGAAATTTACAATGCCCGCTTCATTCACATAATGGATTCATCAACAGGATGCCTGAGTCATGAATTGAAACAAGAAAGCACACATAATACAGGCATTTGCATCAGCCGAAACAATATTCTCTAAACGCCCAAATTGCACCCCAAACAGAAACAGTCTAATTGGCTACCAAGATAATGAAATTTACATTGCCCACTTCATTAGCACAATGGATTCATCAACAAGATGCCCGAGTTATGAACTGAAATATGAAAGCACACATAATACAGGCATTTGCATCAGCTGAAACAGTATTCTCTAAACATCCAAATCACACCCTAAAAAGAAACAGTCTAATTGGCTACTAGGACAATGAAATTTACAATACCCACTTCATTAACACAATGGATTCATCAACAAGACGCTTGAGCCATGAACTGAAACAAGAAAGCACACATAATACACGCATTTGCATCAGCCGAAACAGTATTCTCTAAACATCCAAATTGCACCTAAATAGAAACAGTCTAATTGGCTACCAAGACAATGAAATTTACAATGCCCGCTTCATCAACACAATGGATTCATCAACAGGACGCCTGAGTTATGGACTGAAGCAAGAAAGCACACATAATACAGGCATTTGCATCAGCCGAAACAGTATTCTCTAAACATCCAGGTTACACCCCAAACCGAAACAGTCTAATTAGCTACCAAGATAATGAAATTTACAATGCCCACTTCATTAACACAATGGATTCATCAACAAGACGCCTGAGTCATGAACTGAAACAAGAAAGCACACATAATACAGGCATTTGCATCAGACGAAACAGTATTCTCTAAACATCCAAATTACACCCTAAACAGAAACAGTCTAATTGGCTACCAAGACAATGAAATTTACAATGCCCACTTCATTAACACAATGGATTCATCAACAAGACGCCTGAGTCATGAATTAAAACAAGAAAGCACATATAATACAAGCATTTGCATCAGCCAAAACAGTATTCTCTAAACATCCAAATTGCACCCTAAACAGAAACAGTCTAATTGGCTACCAAGACAATGAAATTTGCAATGCCTACTTCATTAACACGATGGATTCATCAACAAGACGCCTGAGTTATGAACTGAACCAAGAAGGCACACATAATACAGGCATTTGTATGTGCTGAAACAGTATTCTCTAAACATCCAAATCACACCCTAAACAGAAACAGTCTAATTGGCTGACAAGACAATGAAATTTACAATGCCCACTTCGTTAAAATAATGGATTCAACAACAAGACGCCAGAGTCATGAACTGAAACAAGAAAGCACACATAATACACGCATTTGCATCAGTCGAAACAGTGTTCTCTAAACGATCAAATTGCACCCTAAACAGAAACAGCCTAATTGGCTACCAAGACAATGAAATTTACAATGCCCACTTCATTAACACAATGGATTCATCAACAGGATGCCTGAGTCATGAACTGAAGCAAGAAAGCACACATAATACAGGTATTTGCATCAGCCGAAATAGTATTCTCTAAACATCCTAGTTACACCCTAAACAGAAACAGTCTAACTGGCTATCAAGACAATGAAATTTACAGTGCCCACTTCATTAACACAATGGATTCATCAACAAGACGCCTGAGTCATGAGCTGAAACAAGAAAGCACACATAATACAGGCATTTGCATCAGACGAAACAGTATTCTCTAAACATCCAAATTACACCCTAAACAGAAACAGTCTAATTGGCTACCAAGATAATGAAATTTACAATGCCCACTTCATTAACATAATGGATTCATCAACAAGACGCCTCAATCTTGAACTGAAACAAGAAAGCACACATAATACAGGCATTTGCATCAGCCGAAACAGTGTTCTCTAAACATCCAAATTACACCCTAAAAAGAAACAGTCCAATGGGCTACGAAGACAATGAAATTTACATTGCCCACATCATTAACACAATGGATTCACCAACAAGATGACTGAGTCATGAACTGAAACAAGAAAGCACACATAATACAGGCGTTTGCATCAGCTGAAACTATATTCTCTAAACATCCAAATTACACCCTAAACAGAAACAGTCTAATGCTACCAGGACAATGAAATTTGCAATGCCCACTGCATTAACACAATGGATTCATCAATAAGACACCTGAGTCATGAACTGAAACAAGAAAGCACACATAATACAGGCATTTGTGTCGGCCGAAACAGTATTCTCTAAACAATCAAATTGCTCCCTAAACAGAAACAGTCTAATTAGCTAACAAGACGATGAAATTTACAATGCCCACTTCCATAACATAATGGATTCATCAACAGGACGCCTGAGTCATGAACTGAAGCAATAAAGCACACATAATACAGGCATTTGCATCAGCCGAAATAGTATTCTCTGAACATCCAAATTACACCTTAAACACAAACGGTCTAATGGGCTACCAGGACAATGAAATTTACAATGGCCACTTCATTAACACAATGGATTCATCAACAAGACACCTGAGTCATGAATTGAAACAAGAAAGCACACATAGTATAGGCATTTGCGTCGGCCGAAGCTGTGTTCTCTAAACATCCAAATTACACCCCAAACGGAAACAGTCTAATTGGCTACCAAGACAATGAAATTTACGATGCCCACTTCATTAACACAATGGATTCATCAACAAAATGCCTGAGTCATGAACTGAAACATGAAAGCACACATAATACAGGCATTTGCATCAGCCGAAAAAGTATTCTCTAAACATCCAAATTACACCCTAAACAGAAACAGGCTAATTGGCTGCCAAGACAATGAAATTTACAATGCCCACTTCATTAACACAACGGATTCATCAACAAGACGCCAGAGTTATGAACTGAAATAAGAAAGCACACATAATACAGGCATTTGCATCAGCTGAAACAGTATTCTCTAAACATCCAAATTACACCCCAAACAGAAATAGTGTAATTGGCTACTAAGATAATGAAATTTACAATGCCCGCTTCATTAACATAATGCATTCATCAACAGGATGCGTGAGTCATGAATTGAAACAAGACAGCACACATAATACAGGCATTTGCATCAGCCGAAACAGTATTCTCTAAACGCCCAAATTGCACCCTAAACAGAAACAGTCTAATTGGCTACCAAGACAATGAAATTTACAATGCCCACTTCATTAGCACAATGGATTCATCAACAAGACGCCCGAGTTATGAACTGAAACAAGAAAGCACACATAATACAGGCTTTTGCATCAGCTAAAACAGTATTCTCTAAACATCCAAATCACACCCAAAACAGAAACAGTCTAATTGGCTACCAAGACAATGAAATTTACAATACCCACTTCATTAACACAATGGATTCATCAACAAGACGCCTGAGTCATGAACTGAAACCAGAAAGCACACATAATACACGCATTTGCATCAGCCGAAACAGTATTCTCTAAACATTCAAATTGCCCCTAAATAGAAACAGTCTAATTGGCTACCAAGACAATGAAATTTACAATGCCCACTTCATCAATACAATGGATTCATCAACAGGACGCCTGAGTCATGAACTGAAGCAAGAAGGCACACATAATACAGGCATTTGCATCAGCCGAAACAGTATTCTCTAAATATCCAAGTTACACCCCAAACAGAAACAGTCTAATTGGCTACCAAGATAGTGAAATTTACAATGCCCACTTCATTAACACAATGGATTCCTCAACAAGACGCCTGAGTCATGAACTAAAACAAGAAAGCACACATAATACAGGCATTTTCATCAGACGAAACAGTATTCTGTAAACATCCAAATTACACCCTAAACAGAAACAGTCTAATTGGCTACCAAGACAATGAAATTTACAATGCCCACTTCATTAACACAATGGATTCATCAACAAGATGCCTGAGTCATGAATTGAAACAACAAAGCACACATAATACAGGCATTCGCATCAGCCAAAACAGTATTCTCTAAACATCCAAATTGCACCATAAACAGAAACAGTCTAATTGGCTACCAAGACAATGAAATTTACGATGCCCTCTTCATCAACACAGTGGATTCATCAACAAGACGCCTGAGTCATGAATTGAAACAAGAAAGCACTCATAATACAGGCATTTTCATCAGCCGAAACAGTATTCTCTAAACATCCAAATTGCACCTAAATAGAAACAGTCTAATTGGCTACCAAGACAATGAAATTTACAATGCCCACTTCATCAATACAATGGATTCATCAACAGGACGCCTGAGTCATGAACTGAAGCAAGAAGGCACACATAATACAGGCATTTGCATCAGCCGAAACAGTATTCTCTAAATATCCAGTTAAACCCCAAAACAGAAAACAGTCTAATTGGCTACCAAGATAGTGAAATTTACAATGCCCACTTCATTAACACAATGGATTCATCAAACAAGACGCCTGAGTCATGAAACAAAACAAGAAAGCACACATAATACATGCATTTTCATTCAGACGAAACCGTATTCTAAACATCCCAAAATTACACCCTAAACAGAAACAGTCTTAATTGGCTACCAAGACAATGAAATTTTACAAAATGGCCCACTTCATTAACACAATGGATTCATCAACAAGATGCCTGAGTCATGAATTGAAACAAGAAAGCACACATAATACAGGCATTCGCATCAGCCAAAACAGTATTATCTAAACATCCAAATTGCACCATAAACAGAAACAGTCTAATTGGCTACCAAGACAATGAAATTTACGATGCCCTCTTCATCAACACAGTGGATTCATCAACAAGACGCCTGAGTCATGAATTGAAACAAGAAAGCACTCATAATACAGGCATTTGCGTCAGCCAAAACAGTATTCTCTAAACATCCAAATTACACTCCAAATAGAAACAGTCTAATTGGCAACCAAGTTAATAAAATTTACGATGCCCATTTCACTAACACAATGGATTCATCAACAAGACGCCTGAGTCATGAATTGAAACAAGAAAGCGCACATAATACAGGCATTTGCATCAGCCGAAACAGTATTCTCTAAACATCCAAATTGCAACCTAAACAGAAACAGTCTAACTGGCTACCAAGACAATGAAATTTACAATGCCCACTTCATAAACACGATGGATTCATCAACAAGACGCCTAAGTTATGAACTGAAACAAGAAAGCACACATAATACAGGCATTTGCATGTGCTGAAACAGTATTCTCTAAACATCCAAATCCCACCCTAAACAGAAACAGTCTAATTGGCTGCCAAGACAATGAAATTTACAATGCCCACTTCATTAAAATAATGGATTCAACAATAAGACGCCAGAGTCATGAACTGAAACAAGAAAGCACACATAATACGCGCATTTGCATCAGCCGAAACAGTATTCTCTGAACAATCAAATTGCACCCTAAACAGAAACAGACTAATTGGCTACCAAGACAATGAAATTTACAATGCCCACTTCATTAACACAATGGATTCATCCACAGGATGCCTGAGTCATGAACTGAAGCAAGAAAGCACACATAATACAGGCATTTGCATCAGCCGAAATAGTATTCTCTAAACATCCTAGTTACACCCTAAACAGAAACAGTCTAATTGGCTATCAAGACAATGAAATTTACAGTGCCCACTTCATTAACACAATGGATTCAGCAACAAGACGCCTGAGTCATGAACTGAAACAAGAAAGCACACATAATACAGGCATTTGCGTCAGCTGAAACTATATTCTCTAAACATCCAAATTACACCCTAAACAGAAACAGTCTAATGGGCTACCAGGACAATGAAATTTGTAATGCCCACTGCATTAACACAATGGATTCATCAATAAGACACCTGAGTCATGAACTGAAATAAGAAACCACACATAATACTGGCATTTGTGCCGGCCGAAACAGTATTCTCTAAACAATCAAATTGCGCCCTAAACAGAAACAGTCTTATTGGCTAACAAGACAATGAAATTTACAATGCCCACTTCCTTAACACAATGGATTCATCAACAGGACGCCTGAGTCATGAACTGAAGCAATAAAGCACACATAATACAGGCATTTGCATCAGACGAAACAGTATTCTCTGAACATCCAAATTACCCCCTAAACAGAAACAGTCTAATGGGCTACCAGGACAATGAAATTTACAATGCCCACTTCATTAACACAATGGATTCATCAACAAGACACCTGAGTCATGAATTGAAACAAGAAAGCACACATAATACAGGCATTTGCGTCGACCGAAGCTGTGTTCTCTAAACATCCAAATTACACCCCAAACGGAAATAGTCTAATTGGCTACCAAGACAATGAAATTTACGATGCCCACTTCATTAACACAATGGATTCATTGACAAAACGCCTGAGTCATGAACTGAAACATGAAAGCACACATAATACAGGCATTTGCATCAGCCGAAAAAGTATTCTGTAAACATCCAAATTACACCCTAAACAGAAACAGGCTAATTGGCTACCAAGACAATGAAATTTACAATGCCCACTTCATTAACACAATGGATTCATCAACAAGACGCCAGAGTTATGAACTGAAACAAGAAAGCACACATAATACAGGCATTTGCATCAGCTGAAATAGTATTCTCTAAACATCCTAATCACACCCTAAACAGAAATAGTCTAATTGGCTACCAAGACAATGAAATTTACAATGCCCACTTCATCAACACAATGGATTCAGCAACAAGACGCCTCAGTCATGTACTAATACAAGAAGGCACACATAATACAGGCATATGCATCAGCCGAGACAGTATTCTCTAAACATCCAAATTAAACCCTAAACAGAAACAGTCTAATTGGCTACTAAGATAATGAAATTTACAATGCCCGCTTCATTAACATAATGGATTCATCAACAGGATCCCTGAGGCATGAATTGAAACAAGAAAGCACACATAATGCAGGCATTTGCATCAGCCGAAACAGCACTCTCTAAATGCCCAAATTGCACCCTAAACAGAAACAGTCTAATTGGCTACCAAGACAATGAAATTTACAATGCCCACTTCACTAGCACAATGGATTCATCAATAAGACGCCCGAGTTATGAACTGAAACAAGAAAGCAGACATAATACAGGCATTTGCATCAGCTGAAACAGTATTCTCTAAACATCCAAATCACACCCTAAACAGAAACAGTCTAATTGGCTACCAGGACAATGAAATTTGCTATACCCACTTCATTAACACAATGGATTCATCAACAAGACGCCTGAGTCATGAACTGAAACAAGAAAGCACACATAATACACGCATTTGCATCAGCCGAAACATTATTCTCTAAACATCTAAATTGCACCTAAATAAAAACAGTCTAATTGGCTACCAAGACAATGAAATTTACAATGCCCACTTCATCAATACAATTGATTCATCAACAGGACGCCTGAGTCATGAACTGAAGCAAGAAAGCACACATAATACAGGCATTTGCATCAGCCAAAACAGTGTTCTCCAAACATCCAAGTTACACCCCAAACAGAAACAGTCTAATTGGCTACCAAGATAATGAAATTTACAATGCCCACTTCATTAACACAATGGATTCATCAACAAGACGCCTGAGTCATGAACTAAAACAAGAAAGCACACATAATACAGGCATTTGCATCAGCCGAAACAGTGTTCTCTAAACATCCAAGTTACACCCCAAACAGAAACAGTCTAATTGGCTACCAAGATAATGAAATTTACAATGCTCACTTCATTAACACAATGGATTCATCAACAAGACGCCTGAGTCATGAACTAAAACAAGAAAGCACACATAATACAGGCATTTCCATCAGACGAAACAGTATTCTCTAAACATCCAAATTACACCCTAAACAGAAACAGTCTAATTGGCTACCAAGACAATGAAATTTACAATGCCCACTTCATTAACACAATGGATTCATCAACAAGACGCCTGAGTCATGAATTGAAACAAGAAAGCACACATAATACAGGCATTTGCATCAGCCAAAACAGTATTCTCTAAACATCCAACTTGCACCCTAAACAGAAACAGTCTAATTGGCTACCAAGACAATGAAATTTACGATGCCCTCTTCATCAACACAATGGATTCATGAACAAGACACCTGATTCATGAATTGAAACAAGAAAGCACTCATAATACAGGCATTTGCATCAGCCAAAACAGTATTCTCTAAACATCCAAATTACAATCCAAATAGAAACAGTCTAATTGGCTACCGAGACAATAAAACTTACGATGCCCATTTCACTAACACAATGGATTCATCAACAAGACGCCTGAGTCATGAATTGAAACAAGAAAGCGCACATAATACAGGCATTTGCATCCGCCGAAACAGTATTCTCTAAACATCGAAATTACACCCTAAACAGAAACAGTCTAATCGGCTACCAAGATAATGAAATTTACAATGCCCACTTCATTAACATAATGGATTCAACAACAGGACGCGTGAGTCATGAACTAAAACAAGAAAGCACACATAATAGAGTCATTTGCATCAGCCAAAACAGTATTCTCTAAACATCCAAATTTCACCCTGGACTGAAGCAGTCGAAGTGGCTACCAAGACAATGAAATTTGCAATGCCTACTTCATTAACACAATGGATTCATCAACATGACGCCTGAGTTATGAACTGAAACAAGAAAGCACACATAATACAGGCATTTGCATCAGCTGAAACAGTATTCTCTAAACATCCAAATCGCACCCTAAACAGAAACAGTCAAATTGGCTTCCAAGACAATGAAATTTACAACACCCACTACGTTAACATAATGGATTCATCGACAAGACGCTTGAGTCATCAACTGAAAGAAGAAAGCACACATAATACACGCGTTTGCATCAGCCGAAACAGTATTCTCTAAACATCCAAATTACACCCTAAACAAAAACAGTCTAACTGGCTACCAAGACAATCAAATTTACAATGCCCACTCCATTAACACAATGGATTCATCAACAAGACGCCTAAGTCATGAACTGAAGCAAGAAAGCACACATAATACAGGCATTTGCATCAGCCAAAACAGTGTTCTCTAAACGTCCAAATTACACCCTAAACAGAAACAGTCTAATTGGCTACCAAGACAATGAAATTTACAATGCCAACCTCATTAACATAATGGATTCATCAACAAGACTTCTCAGTCTTGAACTGAAACAAGAAAGCACACATAATACAGGCATTTGCATCAGCGGAAACAGTGTTCTCTAAACATCCAAATTACACCCTAAAAAGAAATAGTCCAATGGGCTACAAAGACAATGAAATTTACATTGCCCACATCATTAACACAATGGATTCACCAACAAGATGCCTGAGTCATGAACTGAAATAAGAAAGCACACATAATACAGGCGTTTGCATCAGCTGAAACTATATTCTCTAAACATCCAAATTACACCCTAAATAGAAACAGTCTAATGGGCTACCAGGACAATGAAATTTGCAATGCCCACTGCATTAACACAATGGATTCATCAATAAGACACCTGAGTCATGAACTGAAACAAGAACGCACACATAATACAGGCATTTGTGTCGGACGAAACAGTATTCTCTAAACAATCAAATTGCACCCTAAACAGAAACAGTCTAATTGGCTAACAAGACGATGAAATTTACAATGCTCACTTCCATAACACAATGGATTCATCAACAGGACGCCTGAGTCATGAACTTAAGCAATAAAGCACACATAATACAGGCATTTGCATCAGCCGAAACAGTATTCTCTAAACATCCAAATTACACCTTAAACAGAAACGATCTAATGGGCTACCAGGACAATGAAATTTACAATGGCCACTTCATTAACACAATGGATTCATCAACAAGACACCTGAGTCATGAATTGAAACAAGAAAGCACACATGGTACAGGCATTTGCGTCGGCCGAAGCTGTGTTCTCTAAACATCCAAATTACACCCCAAACGGAAATAGTCTAATTGGCTACCAAGACAATGAAATTTACGATGCCCACTTCATTAACACAATGGATTCATTGACAAAACGCCTGAGTCATGAACTGAAACATGAAAGCACACATAATACAGGCATTTGCATCAGCCGAAAAAGTATTCTCTAAACATCCAAATTACGCCCTAAACAGAAACAGGCTAATTGGCTACCAAGACAATGAAATTTACAATGCCCACTTCATTAACACAAGGGATTCATCAACAAGACGCCAGAGTTATCAACTGAAATAAGAAAGCACACATAATACAGGCATTTGCATCAGCTGAAACAGCATTCTCTAAACATCCAAATTACACCCCAAACAGAAATAATCTAGTTGGCTACTAAGATAATGAAATTTACAATGCCCGCTTCATTAACATAATGGATTCATCAACAGGATGCCTGAGTCATGAATTGAAACAAGAAAGCACACATAATACAGGCATTTGCATCAGCCGAAACAGTATTCTCTAAACGCCCAAATTGCACCCTAAACAGAAACAGTCTAATTGGCTACCAAGACAATGAAATTTACAATGCCCACTTCATTAGCACAATGGATTCATCAACAAGACGCCCGAGTTATAAACTGAAACAAGAAAGCACACATAATACAGGCATTTGCATCCGCTGAAACAGTATTCTCTAAACATCCAAATCACACCCAGAACAGAAACAGTCTAATTGGCTACCAAGACAATGAAATTTACAATACCCACTTCATTAACACAATGGATTCATCAACAGGACGCCTGAGTCATGAACTAAAACAAGAAAGCACACATAATACAGGCATTTTCATCAGACGAAACAGTATTCTCTAAACATCCAAATTACACCCTAAACAGAAACAGTCTAATTGGCTACCAAGACAATGAAATTTACAATGCCCACTTCATTAACACAATGGATTCATCAACAAGATGCCTGAGTCATGAATTGAAACAGGAAAGCACACATAATATAGGCATTCGCATCAGCCAAAACAGTATTCTCTAAACATCCAAATTGCACCCTAAACAGAAACAGTCTAATTGGCTACCAAGACAATGAAATTTACGATGCCCTCTTCATCAACACAGTGGATTCATCAACAAGATGCCTGAGTCATGAATTGAAACAAGAAAGCACTCATAATACAGGCTTTTGCGTCAGCCAAAACAGTATTCTCTAAACATCCAAATTACACTCCAAATAGGAACAGTCTAATTGGCTACCAAGATAATAAAATTTACGATGCCCATTTCACTAACGCAATGGATTCATCAACAAGACGCCTGAGTCATGAATTGAAACAAGAAAGCGCACATAATACAGGCATTTGCATCAGCCGAAACAGTATTCTCTAAACATCCAAATTGCACCCTAAACAGAAACAGTCTAACTGGCTACCAAGACAATGAAATTTGCAATGCCCACTTCATTTACACGATGGATTCTTCAACAAGACGCCTGAGTTATGAACTGAAACAAGAAAGCACACATAATACAGGCATTTGCATGTGCTGAAACAGTATTCTCTAATCATCCAAATCCCACCCTAAACAGAAACAGTCTAATTGGCTGCCAAGACAATGAAATTTACAATGCCCACTTCATTAAAATAATGGATTCAACAATAAGACGCCAGAGTCATGAACTGAAACAAGAAAGCACACATAATACACGCATTTGCATCAGCCGAAACAGTATTCTCTGAACAATCAAATTGCACCCTAAATAGAAACAGCCTAATTGGCTACCAAGACAATGAAATTTACAATGCCCACTTCATTAACACAATGGATTCATCCACAGGATGCCTGAGTCATGAACTGAAGCAAGAAAGCACACATAATGCAGGCATTTGCATCAGCCGAAATAGTATTCTCTAAACATCCTAGTTACACCCTAAACAGAAACAGTCTAATTGGCTATCAAGACAATGAAATTTACAGTGCCCACTTCATTAACACAATGGATTCAGCAACAAGACGCCTGAGTCATGAACTGAAACAAGAAAGCACACATAATACAGGCATTTGCATCAGACGAAACAATATTCTCTAACCATCCAAATTACACCCTAAACAGAAACAGTCTAATTGGCTACCAAGACAATGAAATTTACAATGCCTACTTCATTAACATAATGGATTCATCAACAAGACGCCTCAGTCTTGAACTGAAACAAGAAAGCACACATAATACAGACATTTGCATCAGCCGAAACAGTGTTCTCTAAACATCCAAATTACACCTTAAAAAGAAACAGTCCAATGGGCTACGAAGACAATGAAATTTACATTGCCCACATCATTAACACAATGGATTCACCAACAAGATGCCTGAGTCATGAACTGAAACAAGAAAGCACACATAATACAGGCATTTGCGTCAGCTGAAACTATATTCTTTAAACATCCAAATTACACCCTAAACAGACATAGTCTAATGGGCTACCAGGACAATGAAATTTGTAATGCCCACTGCATTAACACAATGGATTCATCAATAAGGCACCTGAGTCATGAACTGAAATAAGAAAGCACACATAATACTGGCATTTGTGCCGGCCGAAACAGTATTCTCTAAACAATCAAATTGCACCCTAAACAGAAACAGTCTTATTGGCTAATAAGACAACGAAATTTACAATGCCCACTTCCTTAACACAATGGATTCATCAACAGGACGCCTGAGTCATGAACTGAAGCAATAAAGCACACAAATTACAGGCATTTGCATCAGACGAAACAGTATTCTCTGAACATCTAAATTACCCCCTAAACAGAAACAGTCTAATGGGCTACCAGGACAATGAAATTTACAATGCCCACTTCATTAACACAATGGATTCATCAACAAGACACCTGAGTCATGAATTGAAACAAGAAAGCACACATAATACAGGCATTTGCGTCGACCGAAGCTGTGTTCTCTAAACATCCAAATTACACCCCAAACGGAAATAGTCTAATTGGCTACCAAGACAATGAAATTTACGATGCCCACTTCATTAACACAATGGATTCATTGACAAAACGCCTGAGTCATGAACTGAAACATGAAACCACACATAATACAGGCATTTGCATCAGCCGAAAAAGTATTCTCTAAACATCCAAAGTACACCCTAAACAGAAACAGGCTAATTGGCTACCAAGACAATGAAATTTACAATGCCCACTTCATTAACACAATGGATTCATCAACAAGACGCCAGAGTTATGAACTGAAATAAGAAAGCACACATAATACAGGCATTTGCATCAGCTGAAATAGTATTCTCTAAACATCCTAATCACACCCTAAACAGAAATAGTCTAATTGGCTATCAAGACAATGAAATTTACAATGCCCACTTCATCAACACAAAGGATTCATCAACAAGACGCCTCAGTCATGTACTAATACAAGAAGGCACATATAATACAGGCATATGCATCAGCCGAAACAGTATTCTCTAAACATCCAAATTACACCCTAAACAGAAACAGTCTAATTGGCTACTAAGATAATGAAATTTACAATGCCCGCTTCATTAACATAATGGATTCATCAACAGGATCCCTGAGTCATGAATTGAAACAAGAAAGCACACATAATACAGGCATTTGCATCAGCCGAAACAGTACTCTCTAAATGCCCAAATTGCACCTTAAACAGAAACAGTCTAATTGGCTACCAAGATAATGAAATTTTCAATGCCCACTTCATTAGCACAATGGATTCATCAACAAGACGCCCGAGTTATGAACTGAAACAAGAAAGCAGACATAATACAGGCATTTGCATCAGCTGAAACAGTATTCTCTAAACATCCAAATCACACCCTAAACAGAAACAGTCTAATCGGCTACCAGGACAATGAAATTTACATTACCCACTTCATCAACACAATGGACTCATCAACAAGACGCCTGAGTCATGAACTAAAACAAGAAAGCACACATAATGCACGCATTTGCATCAGCCGAAACAGTATTCTCTAAACATCCAAATTTCACCCTGAACTGAAGCAGTCGAAGTGGCTACCAAGATAATGAAATTTGCAATGCCTACTTCATTAACACAATGGATTCATCAACATGACGCCTGAGTTATGAACTGAAATAAGAAAGCACACATAATACAGGCATTTGCATCAGCTGAAACAGTATTCTCTAAACATCCAAATCACACCCTAAACAGAAACAGTCTAATTGGCTTCCAAGACAATGAAATTTACAAGACCCACTACGTTAACATAATGGATTCATCGACAAGACGCTTGAGTCATCAACTGAAAGAAGAAAGCACACATGATACACGCGTTTGCATCAGCCGAAACAGTATTCTCTAAACATCCAAATTACACCCTAAACAAAAACAGTCTAACTGGCTACCAAGGCAATCAAATTTACAATGCCCACTTCATTAACACAATGGATTCATCAACAAGACGCCTAAGTCATGAACTGAAGCAAGAAAGCACACATAATACAGGCATTTGCATCAGCCGAAACAGTATTCTCTAAACATCCAAATTACACCGCAAACAGAAACAGTCTAATTGGCTACCAAGACAATGAAATTTACGATGCCCACTTTATTAACACAATGGATTCATCAACAAGACGCCTGAGTCATGAACTGAAACAAGAAAGCACACGTAATACAGGCATTTGCATCAGCCGAAACAGTATTCTCTAAACATCCAAATTACACCCTAAACAGAAAAAGTCTAATTGGCTACCAAGATAATGAAATTTACAATGCCCGCTTCATTAACACAATGGATTCATCAACAAGACGCCTGAGTCATGAATTGAAACAAGAAAGCGCACATAATACAGGCATTTGCACCAGCCGAAACAGTATTCTCTAAACATCCAAATTACACCCTAAACAGAGACAGTCTAATCGGCTACCAAGATAATGAAATTTACAATGCCCGCTTCATTAACACAATGGATTCATCAACAGGACGCCTGAGTCATGAACTGAAACAAGAAAGCACACATAATAGAGTTATTTGTATCAGCCAAAACAGTATTCTCTAAACATCCAAATTGCAACCTAAACAGAAGCAGTCGAAGCGGCTACCAAGACAATGAAATTTGCAATGCCTACTTCATTAACACAATGGAGTCATCAACATGACGCTTGAGTTATGAACTGAAACAAGAAAGCACACATAATATAGGCATTTGCATCAGCTGAAACAGTATTCTCTAAACATCCAAATCACAACCTAAACAGAAACAGTCTAATTGGCTTCTAAGATAATGAAATTTACAATACCCACTACGTTAACACAATGGATTCATCAACAAGACGCTTGAGTCATCAACTGAAAGAAGAAAGCACACATAATACACGCATTTGCATCAGCCGAAACAGTATCCTCTAAACATCCAAATTACACCCCAAACAGAAACAGTCTAATTGGCTACCAAGACAATGAAATTCACGATGCCCACTTTATTAACACAATGGATTCATCAACAAGACGCCTGAGTCTTGAACTGAAACAAGAAAGCACACATAATACAGGCATTTGCATCAGCCGAAACAGTATTCTCTAAACATCCAAATTACACCCCAAACAGAAACAGTCCAATTGGCTACCAAGGCAATGAAATTTACGATGCCTTCTTCATCAACACAATGGATTCATCAACAAGACGCCTGAGTCATGAATTGAAACAAGAAAGCACTCATAATACAGGCATTTGCGTCAGCCGAAACAGTGTTCTCTAAACATCCAAATTACACTCCAAATGGAAACTGTTTAATTGGCTACCAAGACAATGAAATTTACGATGCCCATTTCACTAGCACAATGGATTCATCAACAAGAGGCCTGAGTCATGAATTGAAACAAGAAAGCGCACATAATACAGGCATTTGCATCAGCCGAAACAGTATTCTCTAAACATCCAAATTACACCCTAAACAGAAACAGTCTAATCGGCTACCAAGAGAATGAAATTTACAATGCCCGCTTCATTAACACAATGGATTCATCAACAGGACGCCTGAGTCATGAACTAAAACAAGAAAGCACACATAATAGAGTCATTTGTATCAGCCAAAACAGTATTCTCTAAACATCCAAATTGCACCCAGAACAGAAGCAGTCGAAGTGGCTACCAAGACAATGAAATTTGCAATGCCTACTTCATTAACACAATGGATTCATCAACATGACGCCTGAGTTATGAACTGAAACAAGAAAGCACACATAATACAGGCATTTGCATCAGCTGAAACAGTATTCTCTGAACATCCAAATCACACCCTAAACAGAAACAGTCTAATTGGCTTCCAAGACAATGAAATTTACAACACCCACTACGTTAACATAATGGATTCATCGACAACACGCTTGAGTCATCAACTGAAGGAATAAAGCACACATAATACACGTATTTGCATCAGCCAAAACAGTATTCTCTAAACATCCAAATTACACCCTAAATAAAAACAGTCTAATTGGCTACCAAGACAATCAAATTTACAATGCCCACTTCATTAACACAATGGATTCATCAACAAGACGCCTAAGTCATGAATTGAAGCAAGAAAGCACACATAATACAGGCATTTGCATCAGCCGGAACAGTATTCTCTAAACATCCAAATTACACCCCAAACAGAAACAGTCTAGTTGGGTACCAAGACAATGAAATTTACGATGCCCACTTTATTAACACAATGGATTCATCAACAAGACGCCTGAGTCTTGAACTGAAACAAGAAAGCACACATAATATAGGCATTTGCATCAGCTGAAACAGTATTCTCTAAACATCCAAATTACACCATAAATAGAAAAAGTCTAATTGGCTACCAAGATAATGAAATTTACAATGCCCGGTTCATTAACACAATGGATTCAACAGCAAGACGCCTGAGACATGAACTGAAACAAGAAAGCACACATAATATAGGCATCTGCATCAGCTGAAACAGTATTCTCTAAACATCCAAATCACACCCTAAACAGAAACAATCGAATTGGCTACCAAGACAATGAAATTTACAATGCCCACTTCATTAACACAATGGATTCATCAACAAGACACCTGAGTCATGAACTGAAACAAGAAAGCACACATAACATAGGCATTTGCATCAGCCGAAACAGTATTCTCTAAACATCCAAATTGCACCCTCAACAGAAACTGTCTAATTGGCTACCAAGACAATGAAATTTACAATGCCCACTTCATTAGCACGATGGACTCATCAACAAGACGCCTGAGTTAGGAACTGAAACAAGAAAGCACACATAATACAGGCATTTGCATCAGCTGAAACAGTATTCTCTAAACATCCAAATCACACCCTAAACAGAAACAGTCTAATTGGCTACCAAGACAATGAAATTTACAATGCCCCCTTCATTAGCACAATGGATTCATCAACAAGACGCCTGAGTCATGAACTGAAACAAGAAAGCACACATAATACACGCATTTGCATAAGCCGAAACAGTATTATCTAAACATCCAAATTACACCCTAAACAGAAACAGTCTAATTGGCTACTAAGACAATGAAATTTACAGTGCCCACTTCATTAACACAATGGATTCATCAACAAGACGCCTGAGTCATGAATTGAAACAAGAAAGCACACATAATACAGGCATTTGCATCAGCCAAAACAGTATACTCTAAGCATCCAAATTGCACCCTAAACAAAAACAGTCTAATTGGCTACCACGACAATGAAATTTACGATGCCCTCTTCATCAACACAATGGATTCATCAACAAGACGCCTGAGTCATGAATTGAAACAAGAAAGCACAAATAATACAGGCATTTGCGTCGGCCGAAACAGTATTCCCTAAACATCCAAATTACACTCCAAATAGAAACAGTCTAATTGGCTACCAAGACAATGAAATTTACGATGCCCATTGCACTAACACAAGGGATTCATCAACAAGACGCCTGAGTCATGAATTGAAACAAGAAAGCACACATAATACAAGCGTTTGCATAAGCCGAAACAGTATTCTCTAAACATCCAAATTACACCCTAAACAGAAACAGTCTAATCGGCTACCAAGATAATGAAATTTACAATGCCCGCTTCATTAACACAATGGATTCATCAACAGGACGCCTGAGTCATGAACTGAAACACGAAAGCACACATAATAGAGTTATTTGCATCAGGCAAAACAGTATTCTTTAAACATCCAAATTGCACCCTAAACAGAAGTAGTCGAAGTGGCTACCAAGACAATGAAATTTGCAATGCCTACTTCATTAACACAATGGATTCATCAACATGACGCCTGAGTTATGAACTGAAACAAGAAAGCACACATAATATAGGCATTTGCATCAGCTGAAATAGAATTCTCTAAACATCCAAATCACAACCTAAACAGAAAAAATCTAATTGGCTTCCAAGATAATGAAATTTACAATACCCACTACGGTAACACAATGGATTCATCAACAAGACGCTTGAATCATCAACTGAAAGCAGAAAGCACACATAATACACGCATTTGCATCAGCCGAAACAATATTCTCTAAACATCCAAATTACACACTAAACAGAAACAGTCTAATTGGCTACCAAGACAATCAAATTTACAATGCCCACTTCATTAACACAATTGATTCATGAACAAGACGCCTAAGTCATGAACTAAAGCAAGAAAGCACACATAATACAGGCATTTGCATCAGCCGAAACAGTATTCTCTAAACATCCAAATTACACCCCAAACAGAAATAGTCTAATTGGCTACCAAGACAATGAAATTTACGATGCCCACTTTATTAACACAATGGATTCATCAACAAGACGCCTGAGTCTTGAACTGAAACAAGAAAGCACACATAATACAGGCATTTGCATCAGCCGAAACAGTATTCTCTAAACATCCAAATTACACCCTAAACAAAAAAAGTCTAATTGGCTACCAAGATAATGAAATTTACAATGCCCGCTTAATTAACACAATGGATTCAACAACAAGACGCCTAAGTCATGAACTGAAACAAGAAAGCACACATAATATAGGCATTTGCATCAGCTGAAACAGTATTCTCTAAACATCCAAGTCACACCCTAAACAGAAACAATCTAATTGGCTACCAAGACAATGAAATTTACAAAACCCACTTCATTAACACAATGGATTCATCAACAAGACGCCTGAGTCATGAACTGAAACAAGAAAGCACACATAATATAGGCATTTGCATCAGCCGAAACAGTATTCTCTAAACATCCAAATTGCACCCTAAATAGAAACAGTCTAATAGGCTACCAAGACAATGAAATTTACAATGCCCACTGCATTAACACGATGGATTCATCAACAAGACGCCTGAGTTAGGAACTGAAACAAGAAAGCACACATAATACAGGCATTTGCATCAGCTGAAACAGTATTCTCTAAACATCCAAATTACACCCTAAACAGAAACAGTCTAATTGGCTACCAAGACAATGAAATTTACAATGCCCGCTTCATTAACACAATGGATTCATCAGCAAGACGCCTGAGTCATGAACTCAAACAAGAAAGCACACATAATACACGCATTTGCATCAGCTGAAACAGCATTCTCTAAACATCCAAGTTACACCCGAAACAGAAACAGTCTAATTGGCTACCAAGACTATGAAATTTGCAATGCCCACTTCATTAACACAATGGATTCATCAACAGGACGCCTGAGTCATGAACTGAAACAAGAAAGCACACATAATACAGGCATTTTCATCAGCCGAAACAGTATTCTCTAAACATCCAAATTACATCCTAAACAGAAACAGTCTAATTGGCTACCAAGACAATGAAATTTACAATGCCCACTTCATTAACACAATGGATTCATCAACAAGACGCCTGAGTCATGAACTGAAACAAGAAGGCACACATAATACAGGCATCTGCATCAGCCGAAATAGTATTCTGTAAACACCCAAATTACACCCTAAATCGAAACAGTCTAATTGGCTACCAAGACAATGAAATTTACGATGCCCACTTCATTAACACAATGGATTCATCAACAAGACGCCTGAGTCATGAACTGAAACAAGAAAGCACACATAGCACAGGCATTCGCATTAGCCAAAACAACATTCTCTAAACATCCAAATTACACCCTAAACAGAAACAGTGCAATTGGCTACCAATACAATGAAATTTACAATGCCCACTTCATTAACACAATGGATTCATCAACAAGATGTATGAGTCATGAATTGAAACAAGAAAGCACACATAATACAGGCATTTGCATCAGCCAAAACAGTATTCTCTAAACATCCAAGTCACACCCTAAACAGAAACAGTCTAATTGGCTACCAGGACAACGAAATTTACAATGCCCACTTCATTAACACAATGGATTCATCAACAAGACGCCTGAGTCATGAACTGAAACAAGAAAGCACACATAATACAGGCATTTGCATCAGCCAAAATAGTATTCTCTAGACATCTAAATTGCACCCTAAACAGAGACAGTCTAATTGGCTACCAAGACAAGGAAATTTGCAATGCCCACTCCATTAACACAATGGATTGAACAACATGACGCCTGAGGTATGAACTGAAACAGGAGAGCACACATAATGCAGGCATTTGCATCAGCTGAAATAGTATTCTCTAAACATCCAAATCACACCCTAAACAGAAACAGTGTAATTGGCTACCAAGACGATGAAATTTGCAATACCCACTTCATTAACACAATGGATTCATCAAGAAGACGCCTGAGTCATGAACTGAAACAAGAAAGCACACATAATACACGCATTTGCATCAGCTGAAACAGTATTCTCTAAACATCCAAATTACACCCTAAATAGGAACAGCCTAATTGGCTACCAAGATAATGAAATTTACAAAGCCCACTTCATTAACACAATGGATTCATCAACAAGATGCCTGAGTTATGAACTGAAATAAGAAAGCACACATAATACAGGCATTTGCATCAGCTTAAACTGTATTCTCTAAACATCCAAATCACACCCTAAAAAGAAACAGTCTAATTGGCTACCAAGACAATGAAATTTACCATGCCCACCTCATTAACACAACGGATTCATCAACAAGACGCCAGAGTCATGAACTGAAGCAAGAAAGCACACATAATACACGCATTTGCATCAGCCGAAACAGTATTCTCTAAACAATCAAATTGCGCCCTAAACAGAAACAGTCTAATTGGCTACCAAGACAATGAAATTTACAATGCCCACTTCATTAACACAATGGATTCATCAACAAGACGCCTGAGTCATGAATTGAAACAAAAGCACGCATGATATAGGCATTTTCATCATCCGAAGTAGTATTCTCTAAACATCCAAATTACACCCTAAACAGAAGCAGTCTAATTGGCTACCGAGACAATGAAATTTACAATGCCCACTTCATTAACACAATGGATTTATCAACAAAACGCCTGACTCATGAACTGAAACAAGAAAGCACACATAATACAGGCGTTTGCGTCAACCGAAACAGTATTCTCTAAATATCAAAATTACACCCCAAACAGAAACAGTCTAATTGGCAACCAAGACAATGAAATTTACGATGCCCACTTCATTAACACAATGGATTCATCAACAAGACGCCTGAGTCATGAATTGAAACAAGAAAGCACACATAATACAGGCATTTGCATCAGCCAAAACAGCATTCTCTAAACATCCAAATTACACCCCAGACAGAAACAGTCTAATTGGCTACCAAGATAATGAAATTTACAATGCCCGCTTCATTAACACAATGGATTCGTCAACAAGACGCTTGAGTCATAAACTGAAACAAGAAAGCACACATAATACAGGCATTTGCATTAGCCAAAATAGCATTCCCTAGGCATCCAAATTGCACCCAAAACAGAGACAGTCTAATAGGCTACCAAGACAATGAAATTTGTAATGCCCACTTCATTAACACAATGGATTCATCAACATGACGCCTGAGTTATGAACTGAAACAAGAGAGCGCACATAATACAGGCATTTGCATCAGCTGAAACAGTATTCTCTAAACATCCAAATCACACCGTAACAGAAACAGTCGAAATGGCTACCAAGGCAATGAAATTTCCAATACCCACTTCATTAACACAATGGATTCATCAACAAGACGCCTGAGTCATGAACGAGACAAGAAAGCACACATAATACATGCATTTGCATCAGCTGAAACAGTATTCTCCAAACATCCAAGTTGCACCCTAAACAGAAACAGTGTAATTGGCTACCAAGACAATGAAATTTACAATGCCCACTTCATTAACACAATGGATTCATCAACAAGACGCCTGAGTCATGAACTAAAACAAGAAAGCACACATAATATAGGCATTTTCATCAGCCGAAACAGTATTCTCTAAACATCCAAATTACACCCTAAACAGAAACAGTCTAATTGGCTACCAAGACAATGAAATTTGCAATGCCCCTTCATTAACACAATGGATTCATCAACAAGACGCCTGAGTCATGAATTGAAACAAGAAAGCACACATAATACAGGCATTTACATCAGCCAAAACAGTATTCTCTGAACATCCAAATTGCACCCTAAACAGAAACCGTCTAATTGGCTACCAAGACAATGAAATTTACGATGCCCTCTTCATCAACACAATGGATTCATCAACAAGACGCCTGAGTCATGAATTGAAACAAGAAAGCACACATAATACAGGCATTTCCGTTAACCGAAACAGTATTCTCTAAACATCCAAATTACACTCCAAATAGAAACAGTCTAATTGGCTACCAAGACAATGAAATTTACGATGCCCATTTCACTAACACAATATATTCATCAACAAGACGCCTGAGTCATGAATTGAAACAAGAAAGCAGTATTCTCTAAACATCCAAATTACACCCTAAACAGAAACAGTCTAATCGGCTACCAAGATAATGAAATTTACAATGCCCGATTCATTAACACAATGGATTCGTCAACAGGACGCCTGAGTCATGAACTAAAACAAGAAAGCACACATAATAGAGTCATTTGCATCAACCAAAACAGTATCCTCTAAACATCCAAATTGCACCCTAAACAGAAGCAGTCGAAGTGGCTACCAAGACAATGAAATTTGCAATGCCTACTTCATTAACACAATGGATTCATCAACATGACGCCTGAGTTATGAACTGAAACAAGAAAGCACACATAATATAGGCATTTGCATCAGCTGAAACAGTATTCTCTAAACATCCAAATCACACCCTAAACAGAAACAGTCTAATTGGCTTCCAAGACAATGAAATTTACAATACCCACGATGTTAACACAATGGATTCATCAACAAGACGCCTGAGTCATCAACTGAAAGAAGAAAGCACACATAATACATGCATTTGCATCAGCCGAAACAGTATTCTCTAAACATCCAAATTACACCCTAAACAGAAACAGTCTAATTGGCTACAAAGACAATCAAATTTACAATGGCCACTTCATTAACACAATGGATTCATCAACAAGACGCCTAAGTAATGAACTGAAGCAAGAAAGAACACATAACACAGGCGTTTGCATCAGCCGAAACAGTATTCTCTAAACATCCAAATTGCACCCCAAACAGAAACAGTCAAATTGGCTACCAAGACAATTAAATTTACGATGCCCACTTTATTAACACAATGGATTCATCAACAAGACGCCTGAGTCTTGAACTGAAATAAGAAAGCACACATAATACAGGCATTTGCATCAGCCGAAACAGTATTCTCTAAACATCCAAATTACACCCTAAACAAAAAAAGTCTAACTGGCTGCCAAGATAATGAAATTTACAATGCCCGCTTCATTAACACAATGGATTCAACAACAAGACGCCTAAGCCATAAACTGAAACAAGAAAGCACACATAATATAGGCATTTGCATCAGCTGAAACGGTGTACTCTCAACATCGAAATCACACCCTAAACAAAAACAATCTAATTGGCTACCAAGACAATGAAATTTACAATACCCACTTCATTAACACAACGGATTCATCAACAGGACGCCTGAGTCATGAACTGAAACAAGAAAGGACACATAATATAGGCATTTCCATCAGCCGAAACAGTATTCTCTAAACATCCAAATCACACCCTAAACAGAAACTGTCTAATTGGCTACCAAGACAATGAAATTTACAATGCCCATTTCATTAACACGATGGATTGATCAACAAGACGCCTGAGTTAGGAACTGAAACAAGAAAGCATACCTAATACAGGCATTTGCATCAGCTGAAACGGTATTCTCTAAACATCCAAATCACACCCTAAATAGGAACATTCTAATTGGCTACCAAGACAATGAAATTTACAATGCCCACTTCATTAACATGATGGATTCATCAACAAGACGCCTGAGTCATGAACTGAAACAAGAAAGCACACATAATACACGCATTTGCATCAGCCGAAATAGTATTCTCTAAACATCCAAATTACACCCTTAACAGAAACAGTCAAAATGGCTACCAAGACAATGAAATTTACAATGCCCACTTCATTAACACAATGGATTCATCAACAAGATGCCTGAGTCATGAATTGAAACAAGAAAGCACACATAATACAGGCATTTGCATCAGCCAAAACAGTATTCTCTAAACATCCAAACTGCACCTTAAACAGAAACAGTCTAATTGGCTACCAAGACAATGAAATTTGCGATGCCCTGTTCATCAACACAATGGACTCATCAACAAGACGCCTGAGTCATGAATTGAAACAAGAAAGCACACATAATACAGGCGTTTGCGTCAGCCGAAACAGTATTCCCTAAACATCCAAATTACACTCCAAATAGAAACAGTCTAATTGGCTACCAAGACAATGAAATTTACGATGCCCATTCACCAACACAATGGATTCATCAACAAGACGCCTGAGTCATGAATTGAAACAAGAAAGCACACATATTACAGGCATTTGCATCGGCTGAAACAGTATTCTCTAAACATCCAAATTACACCCTAAACAGAAACAGTCTAATCGGCTACCAAGATAATGAAATTTACAATGCCCGCTTCATTAACACAATGGATTCATCAGCAGGACGCCGGAGTCATGAACTGAAACAAGAAAGCACACATAATAGAGTCATTTGCATAAGCCTAAGCAGTATTCTCCAAACATCCAAATTGCACCCTAAACAGAAGCAGTCGAAGTGGCTACCAAGACAATGAAATTTGCAATGCCTACTTCATTAACACAATGGATTCATCAACACGACGCCTGAGTTATGAACTGAAACAAAAAAGCACACATAATACAGGTATTTGCATCAGCTGAAACAGTATTCTCTAAACATCCAAATCACACCCTAAACAGAAACAGTCTAATTGGCTTCTAAGACAATGAAATTTACAATACCCACTACGTTAACACAATGGATTCATCAACAAGACGCTTGAATCATCAACTGAAAGAAGAAAGCACACATAATACACGCATTTGCATCAGCCGAAACAGTATTCTCTAAACATCCAAATTACACCCTAAACAGAAACAGTCTAATTGGCTACCACGACAATCAAATTTACAATGCCCACTTCATTAGCACAATGGATTCATGAACAAGATGCCTAAGTCATGAACTGAAGCAAGAAAGCACACATAATACAGGCATTTGCATAAGCCGAAACAGTGTTCTCTAAACATCCAAATTACAACCCAAACAGAAATAGTCTAATGGGCTACCAGGATAATGAAATTTACAATGCCCACTTCATTAACACAATGGATTCATCAACAAGACACCTGAGTGATGAACGGAAACAAGAAAGCACACATAATACAGGCATTTGCGTCGGCCGAAACGGTGCTCTCTAAACATCCAAATTACACCCCAAACAGAAATAGTCTAATTGGCAACCAAGACAACGAAATTTACGATGCCCACTTCATTAACACAATGGATTCATCAACAAGACACCTGAGTCATGAACTGAAATAAGAAAGCACACATAATACAGGCATTTGCATCAGTCGAAACAGTATTCTCTAAACATCCAAATTACACCCTAAACAGAAACAGTCTAGTTGGCTACCAAGACAATGAAATTTACCATGCCCACTTCATTAACACAATGGATTCATCAACAAGACGCCTGAGTTATGAACTGAAACAAGAAAGCACACGTAATACAGGCATTTGCATCAGCTGAAAAAGTATTCTCTGAACATCCAAATCACACCCTAAACAGAAACAGTCTAATTGGCTACCAGGACAATGAAATTTACAATGCCCACTTCATTAACACAATGGATTCATCAATAAGACGCCTGAGTCTTGAACTGAAATAAGAAAGCACACATAATACAGGCATTTGCATCAGTCGAAACAGTATTCTCTAAACATCCAAATTACACCCTAAACAAAAAAAGTCTAATTGGCTACCAAGATAATGAAATTTACAATGCCTGGTTCATTAACACAATGGATTCAACAACAAGACGCCTGAGTCATGAACTGAAACAAGAAAGCACACATAATATAGGCATTTGCATCAGCTGAAACAGTATTCTCTAAACATCCAAATCACACCCTAAACAGAAACAGTCTAATTGGCTACCAAGACAATGAAATTTACAATACCCACTTCATTAACACAATGGATTCATCAACAAGACGCCTGAGTCATGAACTGAAACAAGAAAGCACACATAATACAGGCATTTGCATCAGCCGAAACAGTATTCTCTAAACGTCCAAATTGCACCCTAAACAGAAACAGTCTAATTGGCTACCAAGACAATGAAATTTACAATGCCCACTTCATTAACACGATGGATTCATCAACAAGACGCCTGAGTTAGAACTGAAACAAGAAAGCACACATAATACAGGCATTTGCATCAGCTGAAACAGTATTCTCTAAACATCCAAATCACACCCTAGACAGAAACAGTCTAATTGGCTACCAAGACAATGAAATTTACAATGCCCACTTCATTAACACAATGGATTCATCAGCAAGACGCATGAGTCATGAACTGAAACAAGAAAGCACACAAAATACACGCATTTGCATCAGCTGAAACAGTATTCTCTAAACATCCAAGTTACACCCTAAACAGAAACAGTCTAATTGGCTACCAAGACAACGAAATTTGCAACGCCCACTTCATTAACACAATGGATTCATCAATAGGTCGCCTGAGTCATGAACTGAAACAAGAAAACACACATAATACAGGCATTTTCATCAGACGAAACAGTATTTTCTAAACATTCAAATTACACCCTAAACAGAAACAGTCTAATTGGCTGCCAAGACAATGAAATTTACAATGCCACTTTATTAACACAATGGATTCATCAACAAGACGCCTGAGTCATGAACTGAAACAAGAAAGCACACATAATACAAGCATTTGCGTCAGCCGAAACAGTGTTCTCTAAACATCCAAATTACACCCCAAACAGAAACAGTCTAATTGGCTACCAAGACAATGAAATTTACGATGCCCACTTCATTAACACAGTGGATTCATCAACAAGACGCCTGAGTCATGAATTGAAACAAGAAAGCACACATAATACAGGCATTTGCATCAGCCAAACAGTATTCTCTAAACATCCAAATTACACCCTAAACAAAAACAGTCTAATTGGCTACCAAGACAATGAAATTTACAATGCCCACTTCATTAACACAATGGATTCATCAACAAGATGCCTGAGTCATGAACTGAAACAAGAAAGCACGCATAATACAAGCATTTGCATCAGCCAAAACAGTATTCTCTAAACATCCAAATTACACCCTAAACAGAAACAGTCTAATTGGCTACCAAGACAATCAAATTTACAATGCCCACTTCATTAACACAATTGATTCATGAACAAGACGCCTAAGTCATGAACTAAAGCAAGAAAGCACACATAATACAGGCATTTGCATCAGCCGAAACAGTATTCTCTAAACATCCAAATCACACCCCAAACAGAAATAGTCTAATTGGCTACCAAGACAATGAAATTTACGATGCCCACTTTATTAACACAATGGATTCATCAACAAGACGCCTGAGTCTTGAACTGAAACAAGAAAGCACACATAATACAGGCATTTGCATCAGCCGAAACAGTATTCTCTAAACATCCAAATTACACCCTAAACAAAAAAAGTCTAATTGGCTACCAAGATAATGAAATTTACAATGCCCGCTTAATTAACACAATGGATTCAACAACAAGACGCCTAAGTTATGAACTGAAACAAGAAAGCACACATAATATAGGCATTTGCATCAGCTGAAACAGTATTCTCTAAACATCCAAGTCACACCCTAAACAGAAACAATCTAATTGGCTACCAAGACAATGAAATTTACAATACCCACTTCATTAACACAATGGATTCATCAACAAGACGCCTGAGTCATGAACTGAAACAAGAAAGCACACATAATATAGGCATTTGCATCAGCCGAAACAGTATTCTCTAAACATCCAAATTGCACCCTAAATAGAAGCAGTCTAATAGGCTACCAAGACAATGAAATTTACAATGCCCACTGCATTAACACGATGGATTCATCAACAAGACGCCTGAGTTAGGAACTGAAACAAGAAAGCACACATAATACAGGCATTTGCATCAGCTGAAACAGTATTCTCTAAACATCCAAATCACACCCTAAACAGAAACAGTCTAATTGGCTACCAAGACAATGAAATTTACAATGCCCGCTTCATTAACACAATGGATTCATCAGCAAGACGCCTGAGTCATGAACTCAAACAAGAAAGCACACATAATACGCGCATTTGCATCAGCTGAAACAGTATTCTCTAAACATCCAAGTTACACCCGAAACAGAAACAGTCTAATTGGCAACCAAGACTATGAAATTTGCAATGCCCACTTCATTAACACAATGGATTCATCAACAGGACGCCTGAGTCATGAACTGAAACAAGAAAGCACACATAATACAGGCATTTTCATCAGCCGAAACAGTATTCTCTAAACATCCAAATTACATCCTAAACAGAAACAGTCTAATTGGCTACCAAGACAATGAAATTTACAATGCCCGCTTCATTAACACAATGGATTCACCAACGAGACGCCTAAGTCATGAACTGAAACAAGAAAGCACACATAATACAAGCATTTGTGTCTGCCGAAACAGTATTCTCTAAACATCGAAACTGCACCCCAAACAGAAACAGTCTAATTGGCTGCCAAGACAATGAAATTTACGATGCCCACTTCATTAATACAGTGGATTCAACAACAAGACGCCTGAGTCATGAATTGAAACAAGAAAGCACACATAATACAGACATTTGCATCAGCCGAAACAGCATGCTCTAAACATCCAAATTGCACCCTAAACAGAAACAGTCTAATTGGCTACCAAGATAACAAAATTTACAATGCCCAGTTCATTAACGCAATGGATTCATCAACAAAATGCCTGAGTCATGAACTGAAACAAGAAAGCACATATAATGCAGGCATTTGCATCAGCCAAAACAGTATTCTCTAAACATCCAAATTACACCCTAAACAGAAACAGTCTAATTGGCTACCAAGATAATGAAATTTACAATGCCCGCTTCATTAACACAATGGATTCATCAACAAGACACCTGAGTCATGAACTGAAACAAGAAAGCACACATAATACAGGCATTTGCATCAGCCAAAATAGTATTCTCTAGACATCTAAATTGCACCCTAAACAGAGACAGTCTAATTGGCTACCAAGACAAGGAAATTTGCAATGCCCACTCCATTAACACAATGGATTGAACAACATGACGCCTGAGGTATGAACTGAAACAGGAGAGCACACATAATGCAGGCATTTGCATCAGCTGAAATAGTATTCTCTAAACATCCAAATCACACCCTAAACAGAAACAGTGTAATTGGCTACCAAGACGATGAAATTTGCAATACCCACTTCATTAACACAATGGATTCATCAAGAAGACGCCTGAGTCATGAACTGAAACAAGAAAGCACACATAATACACGCATTTGCATCAGCTGAAACAGTATTCTCTAAACATCCAAATTACACCCTAAATAGGAACAGCCTAATTGGCTACCAAGATAATGAAATTTACAAAGCCCACTTCATTAACACAATGGATTCATCAACAAGATGCCTGAGTTATGAACTGAAATAAGAAAGCACACATAATACAGGCATTTGCATCAGCTTAAACTGTATTCTCTAAACATCCAAATCACACCCTAAAAAGAAACAGTCTAATTGGCTACCAAGACAATGAAATTTACCATGCCCACCTCATTAACACAACGGATTCATCAACAAGACGCCAGAGTCATGAACTGAAGCAAGAAAGCACACATAATACACGCATTTGCATCAGCCGAAACAGTATTCTCTAAACAATCAAATTGCGCCCTAAACAGAAACAGTCTAATTGGCTACCAAGACAATGAAATTTACAATGCCCACTTCATTAACACAATGGATTCATCAACAAGACGCCTGAGTCATGAATTGAAACAAAAGCACGCATGATATAGGCATTTTCATCATCCGAAGTAGTATTCTCTAAACATCCAAATTACACCCTAAACAGAAGCAGTCTAATTGGCTACCGAGACAATGAAATTTACAATGCCCACTTCATTAACACAATGGATTTATCAACAAAACGCCTGACTCATGAACTGAAACAAGAAAGCACACATAATACAGGCGTTTGCGTCAACCGAAACAGTATTCTCTAAATATCAAAATTACACCCCAAACAGAAACAGTCTAATTGGCAACCAAGACAATGAAATTTACGATGCCCACTTCATTAACACAATGGATTCATCAACAAGACGCCTGAGTCATGAATTGAAACAAGAAAGCACACATAATACAGGCATTTGCATCAGCCAAAACAGCATTCTCTAAACATCCAAATTACACCCCAGACAGAAACAGTCTAATTGGCTACCAAGATAATGAAATTTACAATGCCCGCTTCATTAACACAATGGATTCGTCAACAAGACGCTTGAGTCATAAACTGAAACAAGAAAGCACACATAATACAGGCATTTGCATCGGCCAAAATAGTATTCTCTAGGCATCCAAATTGCACCCAAAACAGAGACAGTCTAATAGGCTACCAAGACAATGAAATTTGCAATGCCCACTTCATTAACACAATGGATTCATCAACATGGCGCCTGAGTTATGAACTGAAACAAGAGAGCGCACATAATACAGGCATTTGCATCAGCTGAAACAGTATTCTCTAAACATCCAAATCACACCGTAACAGAAACAGTCGAAATGGCTACCAAGGCAATGAAATTTCCAATACCCACTTCATTAACACAATGGATTCATCAACAAGACGCCTGAGTCATGAACGAGACAAGAAAGCACACATAATACATGCATTTGCATCAGCTGAAACAGTATTCTCCAAACATCCAAATTGCACCCTAAACAGAAACAGTGTAATTGGCTACCAAGACAATGAAATTTACAATGCCCACTTCATTAACACAATGGATTCATCAACAAGACGCCTGAGTCATGAACTAAAACAAGAAAGCACACATAATATAGGCATTTTCATCAGCCGAAACAGTATTCTCTAAACATCTAAATTACACCCTAAACAGAAACAGTCTAATTGGCTACCAAGACAATGAAATTTGCAATGCCCCTTCATTAACACAATGGATTCATCAACAAGACGCCTGAGTCATGAATTGAAACAAGAAAGCACACATAATACAGGCATTTACATCAGCCAAAACAGTATTCTCTGAACATCCAAATTGCACCCTAAACAGAAACCGTCTAATTGGCTACCAAGACAATGAAATTTACGATGCCCTCTTCATCAACACAATGGATTCATCAACAAGACGCCTGAGTCATGAATTGAAACAAGAAAGCACACATAATACAGGCATTTCCGTTAACCGAAACAGTATTCTCTAAACATCCAAATTACACTCCAAATAGAAACAGTCTAATTGGCTACCAAGACAATGAAATTTACGATGCCCATTTCACTAACACAATATATTCATCAACAAGACGCCTGAGTCATGAATTGAAACAAGAAAGCAGTATTCTCTAAACATCCAAATTACACCCTAAACAGAAACAGTCTAATCGGCTACCAAGATAATGAAATTTACAATGCCCGATTCATTAACACAATGGATTCGTCAACAGGACGCCTGAGTCATGAACTAAAACAAGAAAGCACACATAATAGAGTCATTTGCATCAACCAAAACAGTATCCTCTAAACATCCAAATTGCACCCTAAACAGAAGCAGTCGAAGTGGCTACCAAGACAATGAAATTTGCAATGCCTACTTCATTAACACAATGGATTCATCAACATGACGCCTGAGTTATGAACTGAAACAAGAAAGCACACATAATATAGGCATTTGCATCAGCTGAAACAGTATTCTCTAAACATCCAAATTACACCCTAAACAGAAACAGTCTAATTGGCTACAAAGACAATCAAATTTACAATGGCCACTTCATTAACACAATGGATTTATCAACAAGACGCCTAAGTCATGAACTGAAGCAAGAAAGAACACATAACACAGGCGTTTGCATCAGCCGAAACAGTATTCTCTAAACATCCAAATTGCACCCCAAACAGAAACAGTCAAATTGGCTACCAAGACAATGAAATTTACGATGCCCACTTTATTAACACAATGGATTCATCAACAAGACGCCTGAGTCTTGAACTGAAATAAGAAAGCACACATAATACAGGCATTTGCATCAGCCGAAACAGTATTCTCTAAACATCCAAATTACACCCTAAACAAAAAAAGTCTAACTGGCTGCCAAGATAATGAAATTTACAATGCCCGCTTCATTAACACAATGGATTTAACAACAAGACGCCTAAGCCATAAACTGAAACAAGAAAGCACACATAATATAGGCATTTGCATCAGCTAAAACAGTGTACTCTCAACATCGAAATCACACCCTAAACAAAAACAATCTAATTGGCTACCAAGACAATGAAATTTACAATACCCACTTCATTAACACAACGGATTCATCAACAGGACGCCTGAGTCATGAACTGAAACAAGAAAGGACACATAATATAGGCATTTCCATCAGCCGAAACAGTATTCTCTAAACATCCAAATCACACCCTAAACAGAAACTGTCTAATCTACCAAGACAATGAAATTAACAATGCCCATTTCATTAACACGATGGATTCATCAACAAGACGCCTGAGTTAGGAACTGAAACAAGAAAGCATACCTAATACAGGCATTTGCATCAGCTGAAACGGTATTCTCTAAACATCCAAATCACACCCTAAACAGAAACATTCTAATTGGCTACCAAGACAATGAAATTTACAATGCCCACTTCATTAACACGATGGATTCATCAACAAGACGCCTGAGTCATGAACTGAAACAAGAAAGCACACATAATACACGCATTTGCATCAGCCGAAATAGTATTCTCTAAACATCCAAATTACACCCTAAACAGAAACAGTCAAATTGGCTACCAAGACAATGAAATTTACAATGCCCACTTCATTAACACAATGGATTCATCAAGAAGGTGTCTGAGTTATGAACTGAAACAAGAAAGCACACATAATACAGGCATTTGCATCAGCCAAAACAGTATTCTCTAAACATCCAAACTGCACCTTAAACAGAAACAGTCTAATTGGCTACCAAGACAATGAAATTTGCGATGCCCTGTTCATCAACACAATGGACTCATCAACAAGACGCCTGAGTCATGAATTGAAACAAGAAAGCACACATAATACAGGCGTTTGCGTCAGCCGAAACAGTATTCCCTAAACATCCAAATTACACTCCAAATAGAAACAGTCTAATTGGCTACCAAGACAATGAAATTTACGATGCCCATTCACCAACACAATGGATTCATCAACAAGACGCCTGAGTCATGAACCGAAACAAGAAAGCACACATAATACAGGCATTTGCGTCAGCCGAAACAGTATTCTCTAAACATCCAAATTGCACCCCAAACAGAAACAGTCTAATTGGCCACCAAGACAATGAAATTTACGATCCCACTTCATTAACGCAGCGGATTCATCAACAAGACGCCTGAGTTATGAATTGAAACAAGAAAGCACACATAATACAGGCATTTGCATCAGCCGAGACAGTATGCTCTAAGCATCCAAATTACACCCCAAACAGAAATAGTCTAATTGGCTATCAAGATAATGAAATTTACAATGCTCGCTTCATTAACGCAATGGCTTCATCAACAGGACGCCTGAGTCATGAACTGAAACAAGAAAGCACACATAATACAGGCATTTGCAACTGCCAGAACAGTATTCTCTAAACATCCGATTTGCACCCTAAACAGAAACAGTCTAATTGGCTACCAGGACAATGAAATTTGCAATGCCCACTTCATTAACACAATGGATTCATCAACCTGACGCCTAAGTTATGAACTGAAACAAGAAAGCACACATAATACAGGCATTTGCATAAGCTGAAACAGTGTTCTCTAAACATCCAAATCACACCCTAAACAGAAACAGTCTACTTGACTACCAAGACAATGAAATTTACAATGCCCACTTCATTAACACAATGGATTCATCAACAAGACGCCTGAGTCATGAACTGAAATAAGAAAGCACACATAATACATGCATTTGCATCAGCCGAAACAGTATTCTGCAAACATGCAAATTACACCCTGAACAGAAACAGTCTAATTGGCTACCAAGACCATGAAATTTCCAATGCCCACTTCATTAACACAATGTATTCATCAACAAGACGCCTGAGTCATGAACTGAAGCAAGAAAGCACACATAATACATGCATTTGCATCAGCCGAAACAGTGTTCTCTAAACATCCAAATTACACCCCAAACAGAAACAGTCTAATTGGCTACCAAGATAATGAAATTTACGACGCCCACCTTATTAACATAATGGATTCATCAACAAGGTGCCTGAGTCATGAACTGAAACGAGAAAGTACACATAATACAGGCATTTGCGTCAGCCGAAACAGTATTCTCTAAATACCAAAATTACATCCCATACAGAAATAGTCTAATTGGCTACTAAGACAATGAAATTTACGATGCCCACTTCATTAACACAATGGATTCATCCACAAGACGCCTGAGTCATGAATTGAAGCAAGAAAGCACACATAATATAGGCATTTGCATCAGCCGAAACAGTATCCTCTAAACATCCAAATTGCACCCTAAACAGAAACAGTCCAATTGGCTACCAAGACAATGAAATTTCCATTGCCTACTTCATTAACACAATGGATTCATCAACAAGACGCCTGAGTTATGAACTGAAACAAAAAAGCACACATAATACACGCATTTGCATCAGCTGAAACAGTATTCTCTAAACATCCAAAACACACCCTAAGCAGAAACAGTCCAATTGGCTACCAAGACAATGAAATTTACAATGCCCACTTTATTAACACAATGGATTCATCCACAAGACGCCAGAGTCATGAACTGAAACAAGAAAGCACACATAATACACGCATTTGCATCAGCCGAAACAGTATTCTCTAAACGACCAAATTGCACCCTAAACAGAAACAGTCTAATTGGCTACCGAGACAATGAAATTTACAATGCCCACTTCGTTAACACAATGGATTCATCAACTAGACGCCTGAGTCATGAACCGAAACAAGAAAGCACACATAATACAAGCATTTGCGTCAGCCAAAACAGTATTCTCAAAATATCCAAATTACACCCCAAACAGAAACAGTCTAATTGGCTACCAAGGCAATGAAATTTACGATGCCCACTTTATTAACACAACGGATTCATCAACAAGACGCCTAAGTTATGAATTGAAACACGAAAGCACACATAATACAGGCATTTGCATCAGCCGAAACAGTATTCTCTAAACATCCAAATTACACCCTAAACAGAAACAGTCTAATTGGCCACCAAGATAATGAAATTTACAATGCCCGCTTCATTAACACGATGGATTCATCAATAAGACGCCTGAGTCATGAACTGAAATAAGAAAGCGCACATAATACAGGCATTTGCATCAGCCAAAACAGTATTCTCTAAACATCCAAATTGCACCCTAAACAGAAACAGTCTAATTGGCTACCAAGACAATGAAATTTGTAATGCCCACTTCATTAACACAATGGATTCATCAACATGACACCTGAGTTATGAACTGAAACAAGAAAGCGCACATAATACAGGCATTTGCATAAGCTGAAACAGTATTCTCTAAACATCCAAATCACATCCTAAACAAAAACAGTCTAATTGGCTACCAAGACAATGAAATTTGCAATACCCACTTCATGAACACAATGGATTCATCAACAAGGCGCCTGAGTCATGAACTAAAAAAGGAAAGCACACATAATACATGCATTTGCATCAGCCGAAACAGTATTCTCTTAACATGCAAATTACGCCCTAAACAGAAACAGTCTAATTGGCTACCAAGACAATGAAATTTACAATGCCCACTTCATTAACACAATGGATTCATCAACAAGACGCCCGAGCCATGAACTGAAGCAAGAAAGCACACATAATACAGGCATTTGCATCCGCCGGAACAGTATTCTCTGAACATCCAAATTACACTCCAAACAGAAACAGTCTAATTGGCTACCAAGATAATGAAATTTACGATGCGCACTTTATTAACACAATGGATTCATTAACAAGACGCCTGAGTCATGAACTGAAACAAGAAAGCACGCATAATATAGGCATTTGCGTCAGTCGAAATAGTATTATCTAAACATCCAAATTACACCCCAAACAGAAACAATCTAATTGGCTACCAGGACAATGAAATTTACGATGCCCACTTCATCAATGTAGTGGATTCATCAAGAAGACGCCTGAGTCATGAATTGAAACAAGAATGCACGCATAATACAGGCATTTGCATTAGTCGAAACAGTATGCTCTAAACATCCAAATTACACCCTAAACAGAAACAGTCTAATTAGCCACCAAGATAATGAAATTTACAATGCCCACTTCATTAACGCAATGGATTCATCAACAAGACGCCTGAGTCATGAACTGAAATAAGAAAGCACACACAATACAGGCGTTTGCATCAGCCAAAATAGTATTCTCTAAACATCTAAATTGCACCCTAAACAGAAACAGTCTAATTGGCTCCCAAGACAATGAAATTTGCAATGCCCTCTACATTAACACAATGGACTCATCAACATGACGCCTGAGTTATGAACTGAAACAAGAAAGCACACATAATACAGGCATTTGCATAAGCTGAAACAGTATTCTCTAAACATCCAAATCACACCCTAAACAGAAACAGTCTAGTTGGCTACCAAGACAATGAAATTTACAATACCCACTTCATTAGCACAATGGATTCATGAACAAGACGCCTGAGTCATGAACTGAAATAAGAAAGCACACATAATACAGGCATTTGCAACAGCCAAAACAGTATTCCCTAAACATCCAAATTGCACCCTAAATAGAAACAGTCTAATTGGCTACCAAGACAATCAAATTTGCAATGCCCACTTTATTAACACAATGGATTCATCAACATGACGCCTGAGATATGAACTGAAACAAGAAAGCACACATAATACAGGCATTTGCATCAGCTGAAACAGTATTCTCCAAACATCCAAATCACACCCTAAACAGAAACAGTCTAATTGGCTACCAAGACAATGAAATTTGCAATACCCACTTCATTAACACAGCGGATTCATCAACAAGACGCATGAGTCACGAACTAAAACAAGAAAGCACACATAATACAGGCATTTGCATCAGCCGAAATAGTATTCTCTAAACATCAAAATTACACCCTAAATAGAAAAAGTGTAATTGGCTACCAGGATAATGAAATTTACAACGCCCGCTCTATCAACACAATGGATTCATCAACAAGACGCCTGAGTTATGAACTGAAACAAGAAAGCGCACATAGTACAGGCATTTGCCTCAGTCGAAATAGTATTCTCTAAACATCCAAATTGCACCCTAAACAGAAACAGTCTAATTGGCTACCAAGACAATAAAATTTACAATGCCGACTTCATTAACACAATGGTTTCATCAACAACACGCCTGAGTTATGAACTGAAACAAGAAAGCACACATAATATAGGCATTTGCATCAGCTGAAACAGTAGTCTTTAAACATCCAAATCACACCCAAAACAGAAACAGTCTAATTGGCTACCATGACAATGAAATTTACAATGCTCACTTCATTAACACAATGGATTCATCAACAAGACGCCAGAGTCATGAACTGAAACAAGAAAGCACACATAATACACGTATTTGCATCAGCCGAAACAGTATTCTCTAAACATCTAAATTACGCCCGAAACCGAAACAGTCTAATTGGCTACCAAGACAATGAAATTTGCAATGCCCACTTCATTAACACAATGGATTCATCAACAAGACGCCTGAGTTAGGAACTGAAACAAGAAAGCACACATAATACAGGCATTTGCATCAGCTGAAACAGTATTCTCTAAACATCCAAATTACACCCTAAACAGAAACAGTCTAATTGGCCACCAAGATAATGAAATTTGCAATGCCCGCTTCATTAACACAATGGATTCATCAATAAGATGCCTGAGTCATGAACTGAAATAAGAAAGCGCACATAATACAGGCATTTGCATCAGCCAAAACAGTATTCTCTAAACATCCAAATTGCACCCTAAACAGAAACAGTCTAATTGGCTACCAAGACAATGAAATTTGTAATGCCCACTTCATTAACACAATGGATTCATCACGAAGACGCCTGACTCATGAACTGAAACAAGAAAGCACACATAATACAGGCATTTGCGTCAACCGAAACAGTATTCTCTAAATATCAAAATTACACCCCAAACAGAAACAGTCTAATTGGCAACCAAGACAATGAAATTTACGATGCCCACTTCATTAACACAATGGATTCATCAAGAAGACGCCTGAGTCATGAATTGAAACAAGAAAGCACACATAATACGGGCATTTGCATTAGTCGAAACAGTATGCTCTAAACATCCAAATTACACCCTAAACAGAAACAGTCTAATTAGCCACCAAGATAATGAAATTTACAATGCCCACTTCATTAACGCAATGGATTCATCAACAAGACGCCTAAGTCATGAACTGAAATAAGAAAGCACACACAATACAGGCGTTTGCATCAGCCAAAATAGTATTCTCTAAAAATCTAAATTGCACCCTAAACAGAAACAGTCTAATTGGCTCCCAAGACAATGAAATTTGCAATGCCCTCTACATTAACACAATGGACTCATCAACATGACGCCTGAGTTATGAACAGAAACAAGAAAGCACACATAATACAGGCATTTGCATCAGCTGAAACAGTATTCTCTAAACATCCAAATTACACCCTAAACAGAAACAGTCTAATTGGCTACCGAGATAATGAAATTTACAATGCCCACTTCATTAACACAATGGATTCATCAACCAGACGCCTGAGTCATGAACTGAAATAAGAAAGCACACATAATACAGGCATTTGCGTCAGCCGAAACCGTATTCTCTAAATATTCAAATTACACCCCAAACAGAAACAGTCTAATTGTCTACCAAGGCAATGAAATTTACGATGCCCACGTCATTAACATAATGGATTCAGCAACAAGACGCCTGAGTCATGAATTGAAACAAGAAAGCACACATAATACAGGCATTTGCATTAGCCGAAACAGTATTCTCTAAACTTCCAAATTACGCCCTAAACAGAAACAGTCTAATTGGCTACTAAGATAATGAAATTTATAATGCCCGCTTCATTAACACAATGGATTTATCAACAAGACGCCTGAGTCATGAACTGAAATAAGAAAGCACACATAATACAGGCATTTGCAACAGCCAAAACAGTATTCCCTAAACATCCAAATTGCACCCTAAGTAGAAACAGTCTAATTGGCTACCAAGACAATCAAATTTGCAATGCCCACTTTATTAACACAATGGATTCATCAACATGACGCCTGAGATATGAACTGAAACAAGAAAGCACACATAATACAGGCATTTGCATCAGCTGAAACAGTATTCTCCAAACATCCAAATCACACCCTAAACAGAAACAGTCTAATTGGCTACCAAGACAATGAAATTTGCAATACCCACTTCATTAACACAGCGGATTCATCAACAAGACGCCTGAGTCACGAACTGAAACAAGAAAGCACACATAATACAGGCATTTGCATCAGCCGAAATAGCGTTCCCTAAACATCAAAATTACACCCTAAATAGAAAAAGTCTAATTGGCTACCAGGATAATGAAATTTACAACGCCCGCTCTATCAACACAATGGATTCATCAACAAGACGCCTGAGTTATGAACTGAAACAAGAAAGCGCACATAATACAGGCATTTGTCTCAGTCGAAATAGTATTCTCTAAACATCCAAATTGCACCCTAAACAGAAACAGTCTAATTGGCTACCAAGACAATAAAATTTACAATGCCGACTTCATTAACACAATGGTTTCATCAACAACACGCCTGAGTTATGAACTAAAACAAGAAAGCACACATAATATAGGCATTTGCATCAGCTGAAACAGTAGTCTCTAAAGATCCAAATCACACCCTAAACAGAAACAGTCTAATTGGCTACCAAGACAATGAAATTTACAATGCCCACTTCATTAACACAATGGATTCATCAACAAGATGCCAGAGTCATGAACTGAAACAAGAAAGCACACATAATACACGTATTTGCATCAGCCGAAATAGTATTCTCCAAACATCTAAATTACGCCCTAAACCGAAACAGTCTAATTGGCTGCCAAGACAATGAAATTTACAATGCCCACTTCATTAACACAACGGATTCATCAACAAGACGCCTAAGTCATGAATTGAAACACGAAAGCACACATAATACAGGCATTTGCATCAGTCGAAACAGTATTCTCTAAACATCCAAATTGCACCCTAAACAGAAACAGTCTAATTGGCCACCAAGATAACGAAATTTACAATGCCCGCTTCATTAACACAATGGATTCATCAATAAGACGCCTGAGTCATGAATTGAAATAAGAAAGCGCACATAATACAGGCATTTGCATCAGCCAAAACAGTATTTTCTAAACATCCAAATTGCACCCTAAACAGAAACAGTCTAATTGGCTACCAAGACAATGAAATTTGTAATGCCCACTTCATTAACACAATGGATTCATCAACATGACCCCTGAGTTATGAACTGAAACAAGAAAGCGCACATAATACATGCATTTGCATAAGCTGAAACAGTATTCTCTAAACATCCAAATCACACCCTAAACAAAAACAGTCTAATTGGCTACCAAGACAATGAAATTTGCAATACCCACTTCATGAACACAATGGATTCATCAACAAGACGCCTGAGTCATGAACTAAAAAAAGAAAGCACACATAATACATGCATTTGCATCAGCCGAAACAGTATTCTCTTAACATGCAAATTACGCCCTAAACAGAAACAGTCTAATTGGCTACCAAGACAATGAAATTTACAATGCCCACTTCATTAACACAATGGATTCATCAACAAGACGCCCGAGCCATGAACTGACGCAAGAAAGCACACATAATACAGGCATTTGGATCAGCCGGAACAGTATTCTCTGAACATCCAAATTACACTCCGAACAGAAATAGTCTAATTGGCTACCAAGACAATGAAATTTATGATGCGCACTTTATTAACACAATGGATTAATTAACAAGACGCCTAAGTCATGAACTGAAACAAGAAAGTACGCATAATATAGGCATTTGCGTCAGTCGAAATAGTATTATCTAAACATCCAAATTACACCCCAAACAGAAACAATCTAATTGGCTACCAGGACAATGAAATTTACGATGCCCACTTCATCAATGTAGTGGATTCATCAAGAAGACGCCTGAGTCATGAATTGAAACAAGAATGCACGCATAATACAGGCATTTGCATTAGTCGAAACAGTATGCTCTAAACATCCAAATTACACCCTAAACAGAAACAGTCTAATTAGCCACCAAGATAATGAAATTTACAATGCCCACTTCATTAACGCAATGGATTCATCAACAAGACGCCTAAGTCATGAACTGAAATAAGAAAGCACACACAATACAGGCGTTTGCATCAGCCAAAATAGTATTCTCTAAAAATCTAAATTGCACCCTAAACAGAAACAGTCTAATTGGCTCCCAAGACAATGAAATTTGCAATGCCCTCTACATTAACACAATGGACTCATCAACATGACGCCTGAGTTATGAACTGAAACAAGAAAGCGCACATAATACAGGCATTTGCATCAGCTGAAACAGTATTCTCTAAACATCCAAATCACACCCTAAACAGAAACAGTCTAATTTACTGCCAAGACAATGAAATTTACAATACCCACTTCATTAACACAATGGATTCATGAACAAGATGCCTGAGTCACGAACTGAAACAAGAAAGCATACATAATACACGCATTTGCATTGGCAAAAACAGTATTCTCTAAACATCCAAATTACACCCCAAACAGAAACAGCCTAATTGGCTACCAAGATAATGAAATTTACGATGCCCACTTTGTTAACACAATGGATTCATCAACAAGACGCCTGAGTCATGAACTGAAACAAGAAAGCACACATAATACAGGCATTTGCATCAGCCGAAACAGTATTCTCTAAACATCCAAATTACACCCTGAACAGAAAAAGTCTAATTGGCCACCAAGATAATGAAATTCACAATGCCCGCTTCATTAACAAAATGGATTCATCAACAAGATGCCTGAGTCATGAACTGAAACAAGAAAGCACACATAATACAGGCATTTGCATCAGCCAAAACAATATTCTCTAAACATTCAAATTGCACGCTAAACAGAAACAGTCTAATTGGCTACCAAGACAATGAAATTTCCAATGCCCACTTCATTAACCCAATGGATTCATCAACAAGACGCCAGAATTATGAACTGAATCAAGAAAGCGCACATAATACAGGCATTTGCACCAGCTGAAACAGTATTCCCTGAACATCCAAATTGCACCCTAAACAGAAACAGTCTAATTGGCTACCAAGATAACGAAATTTACAATGCCCACTTCATTAACGCAATGGATTCATCAACAAGATGCTAGGGTCATGAACTGAAACAAGAAAGCACACATATTACACGCGTTTGCATCAGCCGAAATAGTATTCTCTAAACAACCAAATTGCACCCTAAACAGAAACAGTTTAATTGGCTACCAAGGCAATGAAATTTACAATGCCCACTCCATTAATACAACGGATTCATCAACAGGACGCCTGAGTCATGAGCTGAAGTAAGAAAGCACGCATAATATAGGCATTCGCATCAGCCGAAACAGCATTCCCTAAACATCCAAGTTACACCCTAAACAGAAACAGTCTAATTGGCTACCAAGACAATGAAATTTACAGTGCCCACTTCATTAACACAATGGATTCATCAACAAGACGCCTGATTCATGAGCTGAAACAAGAAAGCACACATAATACAGGCATTTTCATCAGCCGAAATAATATTCTTTAAACATCCAAATTACACCCTAAACAGAAACAGTCTAATTGGCTACCGAGATAATGAAATTAACGATGCCCACTTCATTAACACGATGGATTCATCAACAAGACGCCTGAGTCATGAACTGAAATAAGAAAGCACACACAATACAGGCATTTGCGTCAGCTGAAACAGTATTCTCTAAATATCCAAATTACACCCCAAACAGAAACAGTCTAATTGGCTACCAAGGCAATGAAATTTACGATGCCCACGTCATTAACACAATGGATTCAGCAACAAGACGCCTGAGTCATGAATTGAAACAAGAAAGCACACATAATACAGGCATTTGCATTAGCCGAAATAGTATTCTCTAAACATCCAAATTACGCCCTAAATAAAAACAGTCTAATTGGCTACTAAGATAATGAAATTTATAATGCCCGCTTCATTAACACAATGGATTCATCAACAAGACGCCTGAGTCATGAACTGAAATAAGAAAGCACACATAATACAGGCATTTGCAACAGCCAAAACAGTATTCCCTAAACATCCAAATTGCACCCTAAATAGAAACAGTCTAATTGGCTACCAAGACAATCAAATTTGCAATGCCCACTTTATTAACACAATGGATTCATCAACATAACGCCTGAGATATGAACTGAAACAAGAAAGCACACATAATACAGGCATTTGCATCAGCTGAAACAGTATTCTCTAAACATCCAAATCACACCCTAAACAGAAACAGTCTAATTGGCTACCAAGACAATGAAATTTGCAATACCCACTTCATTAACACAGCGGATTCATCAACAAGACGCCTGAGTCACGAACTGAAACAAGAAAGCACACATAATACAGGCATTTGCATCAGCCGAAATAGCGTTCCCTAAACATCAAAATTACACCCTAAATAGAAAAAGTCTAATTGGCTACCAGGATAATGAAATTTACAACGCCCGCTCTATCAACACAATGGATTCATCAACAAGACGCCTGAGTTATGAACTGAAACAAGAAAGCGCACATAATACAGGCATTTGCCTCAGTCGAAATAGTATTCTCTAAACATCCAAATTGCGCCCTAAACAGAAACAGTCTAATTGGCTACCAAGACAATAAAATTTACAATGCCGACTTCATTAACACAATGGTTTCATCAACAACACGCCTGAGTTATGAACTAAAACAAGAAAGCACACATAATATAGGCATTTGCATCAGCTGAAACAGTAGTCTCTAAAGATCCAAATCACACCCTAAACAGAAACAGTCTAATTGGCTACCAAGACAATGAAATTTACAATGCCCACTTCATTAACACAATGGATTCATCAACAAGACGCCGGAGTCATGAACTGAAACAAGAAAGCACACATAATATACGTATTTGCATCAGCCGAAACAGTATTCTCTAAACATCTAAATTACGCCCTAAACCGAAACAGTCTAGTTGGCTACCAAGACAATCAAATTTGCAATGCCCACTTCATTAACACAATGGATTCATCAACAAGACGCCTGAGTCATGAACTGAAACAAGAAAGCACATATAATGCAAGCATTTTCATCAGCCAAAATAGTATTCTCTAAACATCCAAATTACACCCCAAACAGAAACAGTCCAATTGGCTACCAAGACAATGAAATTTACAATGCCCACTTCATTAACACCATGGATTCATCAACAAGACGCCTGAGTCATGAACTGAAACAAGAAAGCACACATAACACAGGCATTCGCATCAGCCAAAACAGTATTCTCTAAACACCCGAATTATAGCCTAAATAGAAACAGTCTAATTGGCTGCCAAGACAATGAAATTTACAATGCCCACTTCATTAACACAATGGATTCATCAACAAGACGCCTGAGTAATGAACTGAAATGAGAAAGTAAATATAATACAGGCATTTGCATCAGTCGAAACTGTGTACTCTAAGCATCCAAATTACGCCTTAAACAGAAACAGTTTAATTAGCTACCAAGATAATGAAATTTACAATGCCCGCCTCATTAACACAATGGATTCATCAACAAGACGCCTAAGTTATGAACTGAAACAAGAAAGCAAACATAATACAGGCATTTGCATTAGCCGAAACTGTATTCTCTTAACATCCAAATTGCGCCCTAAACAAAAACAGCCTAACTGGCTACCTAGACAATGACATTTACAATGCCCAGTTCATTAACACAATGGATTCATCAACAAGACGCCTGGGTCATGAACTGAAACAAGAAAGCACACATAATGCAGGTATTTCCATCCGCCGAAACGGCTTTCTCTAAACATCCAAATTACACCCTAAACAGAAACAGCCTAATTGGCTACCAAAACAATGAAATTTACAATGCCCACATCATTAACGCAGTGGATTCATCAACAAGGCGCCTGAGTCATGAACTGAAACAAGAAAGCACACATAATATAGGCATTTACATCAGCCGAAACAGTATTCTCTAAACACCTAAGTTACACCCTAAACATAAACAGTCTAATTGGCTACCACGACAATGAAATTTACAATGCCCACTTCATTAACACAATGGATTCATCAACAAGACGCCTGAGTCATGAACTGAAACAAGAAAGCACACATAATACCGGCATTTGCATCAGCCGAAACAGTATTCTCTAAACATCCAAATCACACTCCAAATAGAAACGGTCTAATTGGCTGCCAAGATTATGAAATTTACAATGCCCACTTCATTAACACAATGGATTCATCAACAAGACGCCTGAGTCATGAACTGAAACAAGCAAGCACACATAATACAGGCATCTGCACCAGCCGAAACAGTATTCTCTAAACATCCAAATTACACCCTAAATAGAAACAGTCTAATTCGCGACCAAGACAATGAAATTTACAATGCCCACCTCATTAACGCAATAGATTCATCAACAAGACGCCAGAGTCATGAACTGAAACAAGAAAGCACACACAATATAGGCATTTGCCCCAGCCGAAACAGTATCCCCTAGACACCCAAATTACACCCTAAACAGAAACAGTCTAATTGGGTACTAAGACAATGAAATTTACAATGCCCACTTCATTAACACAATGGATTCATCAACAAGACGCCTGAGTCATGAACTGAGATAAGAAAGCACGCATAATACAGGCATTTGTATCAGCCGAAACAGTATTTTCTAAACATCCAAATCACACCCTAAATAGAAACAGTATAATTGGCTGCCAAGACAATGAAATTTACAATGCCCACTTCATTAACACAATGGATTCATTAATAAGACGCCTGAGTCATGAACTGAAACAGGCAAGTACACATAATACAGGCACTTGCACCAGCCGAAACAGTATTCTCTAAACATCCAAATTACGCCGTAAATAGAAACAGTCTAATTGGCTACCAAGACAATGAAATTTACAATGTCGACGTTATTAACACAATGGATTCATCAATAAGACGCCTGAGTCATGAACTGAAATAAGAAAGCACACATAATGCAGGCATTTGCATCAGCCGAAGCAGTATTCTCTGAACATCCAAATTACACCCTAAACAGAAACAGTCTAATTGGCTACCAAGACAATGAAATTTACAATGCCCACTTCATTAGCACAATGGATTCATCAACAAGACGCTTGAGTCATGAGCCGAAACAAGAAAGCTCACATAATATAGGCATTTGCATCAGCCAAAGCAGTATTCTCTAAACACCCAAATTACACCCTAAACAGAAATGGTCTAATTGGCTACAAAGACAATGAGATTTACAATGCCCACTTCATTAACACAATGGATTCATCATCAAGACGCCTGAGCCATGAACTGAAACAAGAAAGCACACGTAATATAGGCTTTTGCATCAGCCGAAACAGTATTCTCTAAACATCCAAATTACACTCTAAATAGAAACAGCCTAATTGGCTACCAAGACAATGAAATTTAATATGCCCACTTCATTAACACATTGGATTCATCAACAAGACGCCAAAGTCATGAACTGAAATAGAAAGCACACACAATACAGGCATTTGCATCAGCTGAAACAGTATTCTCTAAACATCCAAATTGCACCCTAAACAGAAACAGTCTAATTGGCTAGCAAGACAATGAAATTTACAATGCCCACTTCATTAATACAATGGATTCATCAACAAGATGCCTGAGTCATGAATTGAAACAAGAAAGCGCACATAATACAGGCACTTGCGTCAGCCGAAACAATATTCTCTAAGCATCCAAATTACACCCTAAATAGAAACAGTCTAGTGGGCTACCAAGACATTGAAATTTACAATGCCCACCTCATTAACACAATGGATTCATCCAACAAGACGCCTGAGTCATGAATTGAAACAAGAAAGCACACATAATATAGGCATTTGCATTAGTCGAAACAGTATTCTCTAAACGTCCAAAATTGCACCCCAAACAGAAACAGTCTAATTGGCTACCAAGACAATGAAATTTACAGTGCCCACTTCATTAACACAATGGATTGATTAACAAGACGCCTAAGTCATGAACTGAAACAAGAAAGCACACATAATATAGGCATTTTCATCTGCCGAAATAGTATTCTCTAAACTTCCAAATTACGGCCCAAACAGAAACAGTGTAATTCGCTACCGAGACAAGGAAATTTACAATGCCCATTCCATTAACACAACGGATTCATCAACAAGACGCTTGAGCCATGAACTGAAACCAGAAAGCACACATAATGCAGCCATTTGCCTCATCCGAAATAGTATTCCCTAAATATCCAAATTACACCCCAAACAGAAACCGTCTAATTGGCTACCAAGGCAATGAAATTTACAATGCCCACCTCATCAACACAATGGATTCATCAACAAGATGCCTGAGTCATGAACTGAAACAAGAAAGCGCACATAATACAGGCATTTGCATCAGCCGAAACAGTATTCTCTAAACATCCAAATTACGCCCTAAATAGAAACAGTCTAATTGGCTACCAAGATAATGAAATTTATAATGCCCGCTTCATTAACACAATGGATTCATCAACAAGACGCCTGAGTCATGAACTGAAACAAGAAAGCACACACATAATATAGGCATTTACATCAGTCGAAATAGTATTTTCAAAACGTCCAAATTACACCCTAAACAGAAGCAGTCTAATTGGCTGCCAGGACAACAAAATTTACAATGCCCACTTCATTAACACAATGGATTCATCAACAAGACTCCTAAGTCATGAACTGAAACAAGAAAGCACACATAATGCAGGCATTTGCATCAGCTGAAACAGTATTCTCTAAACATCCAAATTTCACCCTAAACAGAAATAGTCTAATTAGCTACCAAGATAATGAAATTTACAATGCCCACTTCATTAACACAATGGATTCATCAACAAGACGCCTGAGCCATGAACTGAAACAAGAAAGCACACATAATACAGGCCTTTGCATCAGACGAAACAGTGTTCTCTAAGAATCCAAATTACACCCTAAGCAGAAACAGTCTAATCGGCTGCCAAGACAATGAAATTTACAATGCCCACTTCATTAACGCAATCGATTCATCAACAAGACGCCTGAGTCATCAACAGAAACAAGAAAGCACACATAATACGGGCATTTGCATCAGCCGAAACAGTATTCTCTGAACATCCAAATTACACCCTAAACAGAAACAGTCTAGCCGGCTACCAAGACAATGAAATTTACAATGCCCACTTCATTAACACAATGGATTCATCAACAAGATGCCTAAGTTGTGAACTGAAACAAGAAAGCACACATAATATCGGCATTTGCATCAGTCGAAACAGTATTCTCTAAACATCCAAATTACACCCTAAACAGAAACAGTCTAATCGGCTTCCAAGACAATGAAATTTACAATGCCCACTTCATTAACACAATGGATTCATAAACAAGACGCCTGAGTCATGAACTGAAACAAGAAAGCACACACATAATATAGGCATTTGCATTAGCCGAAACAGTATTCTCTAAACATTCAAATTTCACCCTAAACAGAAATAGTCTAATTAGCTACCAAGACAATGAAACTTACAATGCCCACTTCATTAACACAATGGATTCGTCAACAAGATGCCTGAGCCATGAACTGAAACAAGAAAGCACACATAATACAGGCCTTTGCATCAGACGAAATAGTGTTCTCTAAGAATCCAAATTACACCCTAAACAGAAACAGTCTAATCGGCTGCCAAGACAATGAAATTTACAATGCCCACTTCATTAACGCAATCGATTCATCAACAAGACGCCTGAGTCATCAACAGAAACAAGAAAGCACACATAATACGGGCATTTGCATCAGCCGAAACAGTATTCTCTGAACATCCAAATTACACCCTAAACAGAAACAGTCTAGCCGGCTACCAAGACAATGAAATTTACAATGCCCACTTCATTAACACAATGGATTCATCAACAAGATGCCTAAGTTGTGAACTGAAACAAGAAAGCACACATAATACCGGCATTTGCATCAGCCGAAACAGTGTTCTCTAAACATCCAAATTACACCCTAAACAGAAACAGTCTAATCGGCTTCCAAGACAATGAAATTTACAATGCCCACTTCATTAACACAATGGATTCATAAACAAGACGCCTGAGTCATGAACTGAAACAAGAAAGCACACACATAATATAGGCATTTGCATTAGCCGAAACAGTATTCTCTAAACATTCAAATTTCACCCTAAACAGAAATAGTCTAATTAGCTACCAAGACAATGAAACTTACAATGCCCACTTCATTAACACAATGGATTCGTCAACAAGATGCCTGAGCCATGAACTGAAACAAGAAAGCACACATAATACAGGCCTTTGCATCAGACGAAATAGTGTTCTCTAAGAATCCAAATTACACCCTAAACAGAAACAGTCTAATCGGCTGCCAAGACAATGAAATTTACAATGCCCACTTCATTAACGCAATCGATTCATCAAGAAGACGCCTGAGTCATCAACAGAAACAAGAAAGCACACATAATACGGGCATTTGCATCAGCCGAACCAGTATTCTCTGAACATCCAAATTACACCCTAAACAGAAACAGTCTAGCCGGCTACCAAGACAATGAAATTTACAATGCCCACTTCATTAACACAATGGATTCATCAACAAGATGCCTAAGTTGTGAACTGAAACAAGAAAGCACACATAATACCGGCATTTGCATCAGCCGAAACAGTATTCTCTAAACATCCAAATTACACCCTAAACAGAAACAATCTAATCGGCTTCCAAGACAATGAAATTTACAATGCCCACTTCATTAACACAATGGATTCATAAACAAGACGCCTGAGTCATGAACTGAAACAAGAAAGCACACACATAATATAGGCATTTGCATTAGCCGAAACAGTATTCTCTAAACATTCAAATTACACCCTAAACAGAAATAGTCTAATTAGCTACCAAGACAATGAAACTTACAATGCCCACTTCATTAACACAATGGATTCGTCAACAAGATGCCTGAGCCATTAACTGAAACAAGAAAGCACACATAATACAGGAATTTGCATCAGCCGAAACAGTATTCTCTAAGCATCCAGATTACACCTTAAACAGAAACAGTCTAATTAGCTGCCAAGACAATGAAATTTATAATGCCCACTTCATTAACACAATGGATTCATCAACAAGACGCCTGAGTCATGAACTGAAACAAGAAAGCACACATAATGCAGGCATTTGCATCAGCCGAAGCAGTATTCTTTAAACATCCAAATTACACCCTAAACAGAAACAATCTAATTGGCTACTAAGATAATGAAATTTACAATGCCCACTTCATTAACACAATGGATTCATCAACAAGACGCCTGAGTCATGAACTGAAACAAGAAAGCACACATAATATAGGCATTTGCATCAGTTGAAATAGTATTCTCTAAACATCCAAATCACACCCTAAACAGAAATAGTCCAACTGGCTACCAAGACAATGAAATTTATAATACCCACTTCAATAACACAATGGATTCATCAACAAGACGCCTGAGTCATGAACTGAAACAAAAAAGCACACATAATATAGGCATTTGCATAGCCAAAATAGTATTCTCAAAACATCCAAATTGTACCCTAAACAGAAACAGTCTAATTGGCTACCAAGACAATGAAATTTACAATGCCCACTTCATTAACACAATGGATTCATCAACAAGACGCCTGAGTCATGAACTGAAACAAGAAAGCACATATAATGCAAGCATTTTCATTAGCCAAAATAGTATTCTCTAAACATCCAAATTACACCCTAAACAGAAACAGTCTAATTGGCTACCAAGACAATGAAATTTACAATGCCCACTTCATTAACACCATGGATTCATCAACAAGACGCCTGAGTCATGAACTGAAACAAGAAAGCGCACATAACACAGGCATTTGCATCAGCCAAAACAGTATTCTCTAAACACCCGAATTATAGCCTAAACAGAAACAGTCTAATTGGCTGCCAAGACAATGAAATTTACAACGCTTACTTCATTAACACAATGGATTCATCAACAAGACGCCTGAGTCATGAACTGAAATGAGAAAGCAAATATAATATAGGCATTTGCATCAGTCGAAACTGTGTACTCTAAACATCCAAATTACACCCTAAACAGAAACAATCTAATTAGCTACCAAGACAATGAAATTTACAATGCCCGCCTCATTAACACAATGGATTCATCAACAAGACGCCTAAGTTATGAACTGGAACAAGAAAGCAAACATAATACAGGCATTTGCATCAGCCGAAACTGTATTCTCTTAACATCCAAATTGCGCCCTAAACAAAAACAGCCTAACTGGCTACCTAGACAATGACATTTACAATGCCCAGTTCATTAACACAATGGATTCATCAACAAGACGCCTGGGTCATGAACTGAAACAAGAAAGCACACATAATGCAGGTATTTCCATCCGCCGAAACAGCTTTCTCTAAACATCCAAATTACACCCTAAACAGAAATAGCCTAATTGGCTACCAAGACAATGAAATTTACCATGCCCACATCATTAACGCAGTGGATTCATCAACAAGGCGCCTGAGTCATGAACTAAAACAAGAAAGCACACATAATATAGGCATTTGCATCAGCCGAAATAGTATTCTCTAAACACCTAAATTACACCCTAAACAGAAACAGTCTAATTGGCTACCAAGACAATGAAATTTACAATGCCCACTTCATTAACACAATGGATTCATTAACAAGACGCCTGAGTCGTGAACTAAGATAAGAAAGCACGCATAATACAGGCATTTGCATCAGCCGAAACAGTATCCTCTAAACACCCAAATCACACCCTAAATAGAAACAGTATAATTGGCTGCCAAGACAATGAAATTTACAATGCCCACTTCATTAACACAATGGATTCATTAATAAGACGCCTGAGTCATGAACTGAAACAGGCAAGTACACATAATACAGGCACTTGCACCAGCCGAAACAGTATTCTCTACACATCCAAATTACGCCGTAAATAGAAACAGTTTAATTGGCTACCAAGACAATGAAATTTACAATGTCGACGTTATTAACACAATGGATTCATCAATAAGACGCCTGAGTCATGAACTGAAATAAGAAAGCACACATAATGCAGGCATTTGCATCAGCCGAAGCAGTATTCTCTGAACATCCAAATTACACCCTAAACAGAAACAGTATAATTGGCTACCAAGACAATGAAATTTACAATGCCCACTTCATTAGCACAATGGATTCATCAACAAGACGCCTGAGTCATGAGCCGAAACAAGAAAGCTCACATAATATAGGCATTTGCATCAGCCGAAGCAATATTCTCTAAACGTCCAAAATTGCACCCCAAACAGAAACAGTCTAATTGGCTACCAAGACAATGAAATTTACAGTGCCCACTTCATTAACACAATGGATTCATTAACAAGACGCCTAAGTCATGAACTAAAACAAGGAAGCACACATAATATAGGCATTTTCATCAGCCGAAATAGTATTCTCTAAACTTCCAAATTACGCCCTAAACAGAAACAGTGTAATTGGCTACCGAGACAATGAAATTTACAATGCCCATTTCATTAACACAACGGATTCATCAACAAGACGCTTGAGCCATGAACTGAAACCAGAAAGCACACATAATGCAGCCATTTGCCTCATCCGAAATAGTATTCCCTAAATATCCAAATTACACCCCAAACAGAAACCGTCTAATTGGCTACCAAGGCAATGAAATTTACGATGCCCACTTCATCAACACAATGGATTCATCAACAAGACGCCTGAGTCATGAACTGAAACTAGAAAGCACACATAATACAGGCATTTGCATCAGCCGAAACAGTATTCTCTGAACATCCAAATTACGCCCTAAATAGAAACAGTCTAATTGGCACCAAGATAATGAAATTTACAATGCCCGCTTCATTAACACAATGGATTCATCAACAAGACGCCTGAGTCATGAACTGAAACTAGAAAGCACACATAATACAGGCATTTGCATCAGCCGAAACAGTATTCTCTAAACATCCAAATTACGCCCTAAATAGAAACAGTCTAATTGGCTACCAAGATAATGAAATTTACAATGCCCGCTTCATTAACGCAATGGATTCATCAACAAGACGCCTGAGTCATGAACTGAAACAAGAAAGCACACACATAATATAGGCCTTTACATCAGTCGAAATAGTATTTTCTAAACGTCCAAATTACACCCTAAACAGAAGCAGTCTAATTGGCTGCCAGGACAACAAAATTTACAATGCCCACTTCATTAACACAATGGATTCATCAAAAAGACGCCTGAGTCATGAACTGAAACAAGAAAGCACACATAATGCAGGCATTTGCATCAGCTGAAACAGTATTCTCTAAACATCCAAATTTCACCCTAAACAGAATTAGTCTAATTAGCTACCAAGATAATGAAATTTACAATGCCCACTTCATTAACACAATGGATTCATCAACAAGACGCCTGAGCCATGAACTGAAACAAGAAAGCACACATAATGCAGGCCTTTGCATCAGACGAAACAGTGTTCTCTAAGAATCCAAATTACACCCTAAATAGAAACAGTCTAATCGGCTGTCAAGACAATGAAATTTACAATGCCCACTTCATTAACGCAATCGATTCATCAACAAGACGCCTGAGTCATCAACAGAAACAAGAAAGCACACATAATACGGGCATTTGCATCTGCCGAAACAGTATTCTCTGAACATCCAAATTACACCCTAAACAGAAACAGTCTAGCCGGCTGCCAAGACAATGAAATTTACAATGCCCACTTCATTAACACAATGGATTCATCAACAAGATGCCTAAGTTGTGAACTGAAACAAGAAAGCACACATAATACCGGCATTTGCATCAGCCGAAACAGTATTCTCTAAACATCCAAATTACACCCTAAACAGAAACAGTCTAATCGGCTTCCAAGACAATGAAATTTACAATGCCCACTTCATTAACACAATGGATTCATAAACAAGACGCCTGAGTTATGAACTGAAACAAGAAAGCACACACATAATATAGGCATTTGCATTAGCCGAAACAGTATTCTCTAAACATTCAAATTACACCCTAAACAGAAATAGTCTAATTAGCTACCAAGACAATGAAACTTACAATGCCCACTTCATTAACACAATGGATTCGTCAACAAGATGCCTGAGCCATTAACTGAAACAAGAAAGCACACATAATACAGGCATTTGCATCAGCCGAAACAGTATTCTCTAAGCATCCAGATTACACCTTAAACAGAAACAGTCTAATTAGCTGCCAAGACAATGAAATTTATAATGCCCACTTCATTAACACAATGGATTCATCAACAAGACGCCTGAGTCATGAACTGAAACAAGAAAGCACACATAATGCAGGCATTTGCATCAGCCGAAGCAGTATTCTTTAAACATCCAAATTACACCCTAAACAGAAACAATCTAATTGGCTACTAAGATAATGAAATTTACAATGCCCACTTCATTAACACAATGGATTCATCAACAAGACGCGTGAGTTATGAACTGAAACAAGAAAGCACACATAATATAGGCATTTGCATCAGCCGAAACAGTATTCTCTAAACACCTAAATTACACCCTAAACAGAAACAGTCTAATTGGCTACCAAGACGATGAAATTTACAATGCCCACTTCATTAACACAATGGATTCATTAACAAGACGCCTGAGTCGTGAACTGAGATAAGAAAGCACGCATAATACAGGCATTTGCATCAGCCGAAACAGTATCCTCTAAACACCCAAATCACACCCTAAATAGAAACAGTATAATTGGCTGCCAAGACAATGAAATTTACAATGCCCACTTCATTAACACAATGGATTCATTAATAAGACGCCTGAGTCATGAACTGAAACAGGCAAGTACACATAATACAGGCACTTGCACCAGCCGAAACAGTATTCTCTACACATCCAAATTACGCCGTAAATAGAAATAGTCTAATTGGCTGCCAAGACAATGAAATTTACAATGTCGACGTTATTAACACAATGGATTCATCAATAAGACGCCTGTTCCCTGAGGCATGAATGAAATAGAAAGCACACATTAATGAGGCATTGCATCAGCCGAAGACAGTATTCTCTGAACAATCAAATACACCCCTTTAAACAGAAACAGTCTAATTGGCTACCAAGACAATGAAATTTACAATGCCCACTTCATTAGCACAATGGATTCATCAACAAGACGCCTGAGTCATGAGCCGAAACAAGAAAGCTCACATAATATAGGCATTTGCATCAGTCGAAGCAGTATTCTCTAAACGTCCAAAATTGCACCCCAAACAGAAACAGTCTAATTGGCTACCAAGACAAAGAAATTTACAGTGCCCACTTCATTAACACAATGGATTCATTAACAAGACGCCTAAGTCATGAACTAAAACAAGGAAGCACACATAATATAGGCATTTTCATCAGCCGAAATAGTATTCTCTAAACTTCCAAATTACGCCCTAAACAGAAACAGTGTAATTGGCTACCGAGACAATGAAATTTACAATGCCCATTTCATTAACACAACGGATTCATCAACAAGACGCTTGAGCCATGAACTGAAACCAGAAAGCACACATAATGCAGCCATTTGCCTCATCCGAAATAGTATTCCCTAAATATCCAAATTACACCCCAAACAGAAACCGTCTAATTGGCTACCAAGGCAATGAAATTTACGATGCCCACCTCATCAACACAATGGATTCATCAACAAGATGCCTGAGTCATGAACTGAAACAAGAAAGCACACATAATATAGGCATTTTCATCAGCCGAAATAGTATTCTCTAAACTTCCAAATTACGCCCTAAACAGAAACAGTGTAATTGGCTACCGAGACAATGAAATTTACAATGCCCATTTCATTAACACAACGGATTCATCAACAAGACGCTTGAGCCATGAACTGAAACCAGAAAGCACACATAATGCAGCCATTTGCCTCATCCGAAATACTATTCCCTAAATATCCAAATTACACCCCAAACAGAAACCGTCTAATTGGCTACCAAGGCAATGAAATTTACGATGCCCACTTCATCAACACAATGGATTCATCAACAAGACGCCTGAGTCATGAACTGAAACTAGAAAGCACACATAATACAGGGATTTGCATCAGCCGAAACAGTATTCTCTAAACATCCAAATTACGCCCTAAATAGAAACAGTCTAATTGGCTACCAAGATAATGAAATTTACAATGCCCGCTTCATTAACACAATGGATTCATCAACAAGACGCCTGAGTCATGAACTGAAACTAGAAAGCATACATAATACAGGCATTTGCATCAGCCGAAACAGTATTCTCTAAACATCCAAATTACGCCCTAAATAGAAACAGTCTAATTGGCTACCAAGATAATGAAATTTACAATGCCCGCTTCATTAACGCAATGGATTCATCAACAAGACGCCTGAGTCATGAACTGAAACAAGAAAGCACACACATAATATAGGCCTTTACATCAGTCGAAATAGTATTTTCTAAACGTCCAAATTACACCCTAAACAGAAGCAGTCTAATTGGCTGCCAGGACAACAAAATTTACAATGCCCACTTCATTAACACAATGGATTCATCAAAAAGACGCCTGAGTCATGAACTGAAACAAGAAAGCACACATAATGCAGGCATTTGCATCAGCTGAAACAGTATTCTCTAAACATCCAAATTTCACCCTAAACAGAATTAGTCTAATTAGCTACCAAGATAATGAAATTTACAATGCCCACTTCATTAACACAATGGATTCATCAACAAGACGCCTGAGCCATGAACTGAAACAAGAAAGCACACATAATACAGGCCTTTGCATCAGACGAAACAGTGTTCTCTAAGAATCCAAATTACACCCTAAACAGAAACAGTCTAATCAGCTGCCAAGACAATGAAATTTACAATGCCCACTTCATTAACGCAATCGATTCATCAACAAGACGCCTGAGTCATCAACAGAAACAAGAAAGCACACATAATACGGGCATTTGCATCTGCCGAAATAGTATTCTCTGAACATCCAAATTACACCCTAAACAGAAACAGTCTAGCCGGCTGCCAAGACAATGAAATTTACAATGCCCACTTCATTAACACAATGGATTCATCAACAAGATGCCTGAGTCACGAACTGAAACAAGAAAGCACACATAATGCAGGTATTTGCATAATCCGAAAACAGTATCTCAAACAATCCAAAATTACACCCTAAACAGAAACAATCTAATCGGCTTCCAAGACAATGAAATTTACAATGCCCACTTCATTAACACAATGGATTCATAAACAAGACGCCTGAGTCATGAACTGAAACAAGAAAGCACACACATAATATAGGCATTTGCATTAGCCGAAACAGTATTCTCTAAACATTCAAATTACACCCTAAACAGAAATAGTCTAATTAGCTGCCAAGACAATGAAACTTACAATGCCCACTTCATTAACACAATGGATTCGTCAACAAGATGCCTGAGCCATTAACTGAAACAAGAAAGCACACATAATACAGGCATTTGCATCAGCCGAAACAGTATTCTCTAAGCATCCAGATTACACCTTAAACAGAAACAGTCTAATTAGCTACCAAGACAATGAAATTTATAATGCCCACTTCATTAACACAATGGATTCATCAACAAGACGCCTGAGTCATGAACTGAAACAAGAAAGCCCACATAATACAGGCATTTGCATCAGCCGAAGCAGTATTCTCTAAACATCCAAATTATACCCTAAACAGAAACAGTCTAATTGGCTACCAAGACAATGAAATTTACAATGCCCACTTCATTAACACAATGGATTCATCCATAGGACGCTTGAGTCACGAACTGAAACAAGAAAGCACACATAATACAGGTATTTGCATCAGTTGAAATAGTATTCTCTAAACATCCAAATTACACCCTAAACAGAAACAGTCCAACTGGCTACCAAGGCAATGAAATTTACAATGCCCACTTCATTAACACAATGGATTCATCAACAAGACGCCTGAGTCATGAACTGAAACAAGAAAGCACACATAATATAGCCATTTGCATCAGCTGAAACAGTACTCTCTAAACATCCAAATTGCACCATAAACAGAAGCGGTCTAATTGGCTGCCAAGACAATGAAATTTACAATGCCCACTTCATTAACACAATGGATTCATCAACAAGACGCCTGAGTCATGAACTGAAACAAGAAAGCACATATAATGCAAGCATTTTCATTAGCCAAAATAGTATTCTCTAAACATCCAAATTACACCCTAAACAGAAACAGTCTAATTGGCTACCAAGACAATGAAATTTACAATGCCCACTTCATTAACACCATGGATTCATCAACAAGACGCCTGAGTCATGAACTGAAACAAGAAAGCGCACATAACACAGGCATTTGCATCAGCCAAAACAGTATTCTCCAAACACCCGAATTATAGCCTAAACAGAAACAGTCTAATTGGCTGCCAAGACAATGAAATTTACAATGCCCACTTCATTAACACAATGGATTCATTAACAAGACGCCTGAGTCATGAACTGAAATGAGAAAGCAAATATAATACAGGCATTTGCATCAGTCGAAACTGTGTACTCTAAACATCCAAATTACACCCTAAACAGAAACAGTCTAATTAGCTACCAAGACAATGAAATTTACAATGCCCGCCTGCAGTAACAACAATGGATTCATCAACAAGAACGCCTAAGTTATGACCTGGACCAGAAAGCAACATAGTACAGGGCATTTTGCATCAGGCGAACTGTATTCTCTTAACATCCAATTGCGCCCTAAAACAAAAACAGCCTAGACTTGCTCACTGACAATGACATTTACAATGCCAGGTTCATTAACACAATGGTTCATTCAACAAACCCTGGGTCATGAACTGAAACAAGAAAGCACACATAATGCAGGTATTTCCATCCGCCGAAACAGCTTTCTCTAAACATCCAAATTACACCCTAAACAGAAATAGCCTAATTGGCTACCAAGACAATGAAATTTACAATGCCCACATCATTAACGCAGTGGATTCATCAACAAGGCGCCTGAGTCATGAACTGAAACAAGAAAGCACACATAATATAGGCATTTGCATCAGCCGAAACAGTATTCTCTAAACACCCAAATTACACCCTAAACAGAAGCAGTCTAATTGGCTACCAAGACAATGAAATTTACAATGCACACTTCATTAACACAATGGATTTCATTAACATAACGCCTGATCCGTGAAACTGAGATAGAAAGCACTCATAATACGCATTTGAATCAGATCAGACGAACAGTATCCTCTAAACACCCACAAATCCACACCCTAAATAGAACAGTATAATTGGCTGCCAAGACAATGAAATTTAACAATGCCCCTACTTCATATAACACAATAGGATTCATTAAGAAGACGCCTGAGTCATGAACTGAAACAGGCAAGTACACATAATAATCAGGCACTTGCACAAGCCGAAACAGTATTCTCTACACATCCAAATTAACGCCGTAAATATAAACAGTTTTTAAATTTGCTAACCAAGACAATGAAATTTACAATGTGACGTTTTAACACAATGGATTCTCATAGACGCCTGAGTCATGAACGAAAATAAGAAAGCACACATAATGCAGGATTTGCTTACCGAAGAGCAGTATTCTCTAAACATCCAAATTACACCCTAAACAGAAACAGTCTAATTGGCTACCAAGACAATGAAATTTACAATGCCCACTTCATTAACACCATGGATTCATCAACAAGACGCCTGAGTCATGAACTGAAACAAGAAAGCGCACATAACACAAGCATTTGCATCAGCCAAAACAGTATTCTCTAAACACCCGAATTATAGCCTAAACAGAAACAGTCTAATTGGCTGCCAAGACAATGAAATTTACAACGCTTACTTCATTAACACAATGGATTCATCAACAAGACGCCTGAGTCATGAACTGAAATGAGAAAGCAAATATAATACAGGCATTTGCATCAGTCGAAACTGTGTACTCTAAACATCCAAATTACACCCTAAACAGAAACAGTCTAATTAGCTACCAAGACAATGAAATTTACAATGCCCGCCTCATTAACACAATGGATTCATCAACAAGACGCCTAAGTTATGAACTGGAACAAGAAAGCAAACATAATACAGGCATTTGCATCAGCCGAAACTGTATTCTCTTAACATCCAAATTGCGCCCTAAACAAAAACAGCCTAACTGGCTACCTAGACAATGACATTTACAATGCCCAGTTCATTAACACAATGGATTCATCAACAAGACGCCTGGGTCATGAACTGAAACAAGAAAGCACACATAATGCAGGTATTTCCATCCGCCGAAACAGCTTTCTCTAAACATCCAAATTACACCCTAAACAGAAATAGCCTAATTGGCTACCAAGACAATGAAATTTACCATGCCCACATCATTAACGCAGTGGATTCATCAACAAGGCGCCTGAGTCATGAACTAAAACAAGAAAGCACACATAATATAGGCATTTGCATCAGCCGAAATAGTATTCTCTAAACACCTAAATTACACCCTAAACAGAAACAGTCTAATTGGCTACCAAGACAATGAAATTTACAATGCCCACTTCATTAACACAATGGATTCATTAACAAGACGCCTGAGTCGTGGACTGAGATAAGAAAGCACGCATAATACAGGCATTTGCATCAGCCGAAACAGTATCCTCTAAACACCCAAATCACACCCTAAATAGAAACAGTATAATTGGCTGCCAAGACAATGAAATTTACAATGCCCACTTCATTAACACAATGGATTCATTAATAAGACGCCTGAGTCATGAACTGAAATAGGCAAGTACACATAATACTGGCACTTGCACCAGCCGAAACAGTATTCTCTACACATCCAAATTACGCCGTAAATAGAAACAGTCTAATTGGCTACCAAGACAATGAAATTTACAATGTCGACGTTATTAACACAATGGATTCATCAATAAGACGCCTGAGTCATGAACTGAAATAAGAAAGCACACATAATGCAGGATTTGCATCAGCCAAAGCAGTATTCTCTGAACATCCAAATTACACCCTAAACAGAAACAGTCTAATTGGCTACCAAGACAATGAAATTTACAATGCCCACTTCATTAGCACAATGGATTCATCAACAAGACGCCTGAGTCATGAGCCGAAACAAGAAAGCTCACATAATATAGGCATTTGCATCAGCCGAAGCAGTATTCTCTAAACGTCCAAAATTGCACCCCAAACAGAAACAGTCTAATTGGCTACCAAGACAATGAAATTTACAGTGCCCACTTCATTAACACAATGGATTCATTAACAAGACGCCTAAGTCATGAACTAAAACAAGGAAGCACACATAATATAGGCATTTTCATCAGCCGAAATAGTATTCTCTAAACTTCCAAATTACGCCCTAAACAGAAACAGTGTAATTGGCTACCGAGACAATGAAATTTACAATGCCCATTTCATTAACACAACGGATTCATCAACAAGACGCTTGAGCCATGAACTGAAACCAGAAAGCACACATAATGCATTGCCATTTGCCTCATCCGAAATAGTCAATTACCATAAAATAATCCAAATTACACCCCAAACGAACCGTCTATTGCTACAAGGGCAATGAAATTTACGATGCCCACCTCATCCAACACAATGGATTCAATCAACAAGATGCTGAGTCATGAACTGAAACAACAAAGCACACACTTAATATAGCATTTTCATCCGCCGAAACAGTATTCTCTAAACATCCAAATTACACCCTAAACAGAAACAATCTAATTGGCTACCAAGACAATGAAATTTACAATGCCCATTTCATTAACACAACGGATTCATCAACAAGACGCATGAATCATGAACTGAAACAAGAAAGCACACATAATACAGGTATTTGCATCTGTCGAAACAGTGTTCTCTAAACATCCAAATTGCACCCTAAACAGAAACAGTCTAATTGGCTACCAAGGCAATGAAATTTACAATGCCCACTTCATTAACACAATGGATTCATCAACAAGACGCCTGAGTCATGAACTGAAAACTGAAAGCCACTAATACGGCATTTGCATCAGCCGAAACAGTATTTCTCTAAACATCCAAATTACGCCCTAAACAGAAGCAGTCTAATTGGCTACCAAGAAAATGAAATTTACAACGCCCACTTCGTTAACACAACGGATTCATCAACGAGACGCCTGAGTCATGAACTGAAACAAGAAAGCACACAAAATACGGGCATTTGCATCAGACGAAACAGTATTCTTTAAACGTCCAAATTACATCCTAAATAGCAACAGTGTAATTGGCTACCAAGACAATGAAATTTACAATGCCCACGTCATTAACACAACGGATTCATCAACAAGACGCCTGGGTTATGAGCTGAAACGAGAAAGCACACATAATACAGGCATTTGCATCAGCCGAAATAGTATTCTCTAAACACCCAAATTACACCCTAAACAGAAGCAGTCTAATTGGCTGCCAAGACAATGAAAGTCTAATTGGCTGCCAGGACAACAAAATTTACAATGCCCACTTCATTAACACAATGGATTCATCAAAAAGACGCCTGAGTCATGAACTGAAACAAGAAAGCACACATAATGCAGGCATTTGCATCAGCTGAAACAATATTCTCTAAACATCCAAATTTCACCGTAAACAGAATTAGTCTAATTAGCTACCAAGATAATGAAATTTACAATGCCCACTTCATTAACACAATGGATTCATCAACAAGACGCCTGAGCCATGAACTGAAACAAGAAAGCACACATAATACAGGCCTTTGCATCAGACGAAACAGTGTTCTCTAAGAATCCAAATTACACCCTAAACAGAAACAGTCTAATCGGCTGCCAAGACAATGAAATTTACAATGCCCACTTCATTAACGCAATCGATTCATCAACAAGACGCCTGAGTCATCAACAGAAACAAGAAAGCACACATAATACGGGCATTTGCATATGCCGAAACAGTATTCTCTGAACATCCAGATTACACCCTAAACAGAAACAGTCTAGCCGGCTGCCAAGACAATGAAATTTACAATGCCCACTTCATTAACACAATGGATTCATCAACAAGATGCCTAAGTTGTGAACTGAAACAAGAAAGCACACATAATACCGGCATTTGCATCAGCCGAAACAGTATTCTCTAAACATCCAAATTACACCCTAAACAGAAACAATCTAATCGGCTTCCAAGACAATGAAATTTACAATGCCCACTTCATTAACACAATGGATTCATAAACAAGACGCCTGAGTCATGAACTGAAACAAGAAAGCACACACATAATATAGGCATTTGCATTAGCCGAAACAGTATTCCCTAAACATTCAAATTACACCCTAAACAGAAATAGTCTAATTAGCTACCAAGACAATGAAACTTACAATGCCCACTTCATTAACACAATGGATTCGTCAACAAGATGCCTGAGCCATTAACTGAAATAAGAAAGCACACATAATACAGGCATTTGCATCAGCCGAAACAGTATTCTCTAAGCATCCAGATTACACCTTAAACAGAAACAGTCTAATTAGCTACAAGACAATGAAATTTATAATGCCCACTTCATTAACACAATGGATTCATCAACAAGACGCCTGAGTCATGAACTGAAACAAGAAAGCACACATAATGCAGGCATTTGCATCAGCCGAAGCAGTATTCTTTAAACATCCAAATTACACACTAAACACAAACAATCTAATTGGCTACTAAGATAATGAAATTCACAATGCCCACTTCATTAACACAATGGATTCATCAACAAGACGCCTGAGTCATGAACTGAAACAAGAAAGCACACATAATATAGGCATTTGCATCAGTTGAAATAGTATTCTCTAAACATCCAAATCACACCCTAAACAGAAATAGTCCAACTGGCTACCAAGACAATGAAATTTATAATACCCACTTCAATAACACAATGGATTCATCAACAAGACGCCTGAGTCATGAACTGAAACAAAAAAGCACACATAATATAGGCATTTGCATCAGCCAAAACAGTATTCTCTAAACATCCAAATTGCACCCTAAACAGAAACAGTCTAATTGGCTACCAAGACAATGAAATTTACAATGCCCACTTCATTAACACAATGGATTCATCAACAAGACGCCTGAGTCATGAACTGAAACAAGAAAGCACATATAATGCAAGCATTTTCATTAGCCAAAATAGTATTCTCTAAACATCCAAATTACACCCTAAACAGAAACAGTCTAATTGGCTACCAAGACAATGAAATTTACAATGCCCACTTCATTAACACCATGGATTCATCAACAAGACGCCTGAGTCATGAACTGAAACAAGAAAGCGCACATAACACAACATTTGCATCAGCCAAAACAGTATTCTCTAAACACCCGAATTATAGCCTAAACAGAAACAGTCTAATTGGCTGCCAAGACAATGAAATTTACAACGCTTACTTCATTAACACAATGGATTCATCAACAAGACGCCTGAGTCATGAACTGAAATGAGAAAGCAAATATAATATAGGCATTTGCATCAGTCGAAACTGTGTACTCTAAACATCCAAATTACACCCTAAACAGAAACAATCTAATTAGCTACCAAGACAATGAAATTTACAATGCCCGCCTCATTAACACAATGGATTCATCAACAAGACGCCTAAGTTATGAACTGGAACAAGAAAGCAAACATAATACAGGCATTTGCATCAGCCGAAACTGTATTCTCTTAACATCCAAATTGCGCCCTAAACAAAAACAGCCTAACTGGCTACCTAGACAATGACATTTACAATGCCCAGTTCATTAACACAATGGATTCATCAACAAGACGCCTGGGTCATGAACTGAAACAAGAAAGCACACATAATGCAGGTATTTCGATCCGCCGAAACAGCTTTCTCTAAACATCCAAATTACGCCCTAAACAGAAATAGCCTAATTGGCTACCAAGACAATGAAATTTACCATGCCCACATCATTAACGCAGTGGATTCATCAACAAGGCGCCTGAGTCATGAACTAAAACAAGAAAGCACACATAATATAGGCATTTGCATCAGCCGAAATAGTATTCTCTAAACACCTAAATTACACCCTAAACAGAAACAGTCTAATTGGCTACCAAGACAATGAAATTTACAATGCCCACTTCATTAACACAATGGATTCATTAACAAGACGCCTGAGTCGTGAACTAAGATAAGAAAGCACGCATAATACAGGCATTTGCATCAGCCGAAACAGTATCCTCTAAACACCCAAATCACACCCTAAATAGAAACAGTATAATTGGCTGCCAAGACAATGAAATTTACAATGCCCACTTCATTAACACAATGGATTCATTAATAAGACGCCTGAGTCATGAACTGAAACAGGCAAGTACACATAATACAGGCACTTGCACCAGCCGAAACAGTATTCTCTACACATCCAAATTACGCCGTAAATAGAAACAGTTTAATTGGCTACCAAGACAATGAAATTTACAATGTCGACGTTATTAACACAATGGATTCATCAATAAGACGCCTGAGTCATGAACTGAAATAAGAAAGCACACATAATGCAGGCATTTGCATCAGCCGAAGCAGTATTCTCTGAACATCCAAATTACACCCTAAACAGAAACAGTATAATTGGCTACCAAGACAATGAAATTTACAATGCCCACTTCATTAGCACAATGGATTCATCAACAAGACGCCTGAGTCATGAGCCGAAACAAGAAAGCTCACATAATATAGGCATTTGCATCAGCCGAAGCAATATTCTCTAAACGTCCAAAATTGCACCCCAAACAGAAACAGTCTAATTGGCTACCAAGACAATGAAATTTACAGTGCCCACTTCATTAACACAATGGATTCATTAACAAGACGCCTAAGTCATGAACTAAAACAAGGAAGCACACATAATATAGGCATTTTCATCAGCCGAAATAGTATTCTCTAAACTTCCAAATTACGCCCTAAACAGAAACAGTGTAATTGGCTACCGAGACAATGAAATTTACAATGCCCATTTCATTAACACAACGGATTCATCAACAAGACGCTTAAGCCATGAACTGAAACCAGAAAGCACACATAATGCAGCCATTTGCCTCATCCGAAATAGTATTCCCTAAATATCCAAATTACACCCCAAACAGAAACCGTCTAATTGGCTACCAAGGCAATGAAATTTACGATGCCCACCTCATCAACACAATGGATTCATCAACAAGATGCCTGAGTCATGAACTGAAACAAGAAAGCACACATAATATAGGCATTTTCATCAGCCGAAATAGTATTCTCTAAACTTCCAAATTACGCCCTAAACAGAAACAGTGTAATTGGCTACCGAGACAATGAAATTTACAATGCCCATTTCATTAACACAACGGATTCATCAACAAGACGCTTGAGCCATGAACTGAAACCAGAAAGCACACATAATGCAGCCATTTGCCTCATCCGAAATACTATTCCCTAAATATCCAAATTACACCCCAAACAGAAACCGTCTAATTGGCTACCAAGGCAATGAAATTTACGATGCCCACTTCATCAACACAATGGATTCATCAACAAGACGCCTGAGTCATGAACTGAAACTAGAAAGCACACATAATACAGGCATTTGCATCAGCCGAAACAGTATTCTCTGAACATCCAAATTACACCCTAAATAGAAACAGTCTAATTGGCACCAAGACAATGAAATTTACAATGCCCACTTCATTAACACAATGGATTCATCAACAAGACGCCTGAGTCATGAACTGAAACAAGAAAGCACACATAATACAGGCATTTGCATCAGCCGAAACAGTATGCTCTAAACATCCAAATTACGCCCTAAATAGAAACAGTCTAATTGGCTACCAAGATAATGAAATTTACAATGCCCGCTTCATTAACACAATGGATTCATCAACAAGACGCCTGAGTCATGAACTGAAACAAGAAAGCACACACATAATATAGGCCTTTACATCAGTCGAAATAGTATTTTCTAAACGTCCAAATTACACCCTAAACAGAAGCAGTCTAATTGGCTGCCAGGACAACAAAATTTACAATGCCCACTTCATTAACACAATGGATTCATCAAAAAGACGCCTGAGTCATGAACTGAAACAAGAAAGCACACATAATGCAGGCATTTGCATCAGCTGAAACAGTATTCTCTAAACATCCAAATTTCACCCTAAACAGAATTAGTCTAATTAGCTACCAAGATAATGAAATTTACAATGCCCACTTCATTAACACAATGGATTCATCAACAAGACGCCTGAGCCATGAACTGAAACAAGAAAGCACACATAATACAGGCCTTTGCATCAGACGAAACAGTGTTCTCTAAGAATCCAAATTACACCCTAAACAGAAACAGTCTAATCGGCTGCCAAGACAATGAAATTTACAATGCCCACTTCATTAACGCAATCGATTCATCAACAAGACGCCTGAGTCATCAACAGAAACAAGAAAGCACACATAATACGGGCATTTGCATCTGCCGAAACAGTATTCTCTGAACATCCAAATTACACCCTAAACAGAAACAGTCTAGCCGGCTGCCAAGACAATGAAATTTACAATGCCCACTTCATTAACACAATGGATTCATCAACAAGATGCCTAAGTTGTGAACTGAAACAAGAAAGCACACATAATACCGGCATTTGCATCAGCCTAAACAGTATTCTCTAAACATCCAAAATACACCCTAAACAGAAACAGTCTAATCGGCTTCCAAGACAATGAAATTTACAATGCCCACTTCATTAACACAATGGATTCATAAACAAGACGCCTGAGTTATGAACTGAAACAAGAAAGCACACACATAATATAGGCATTTGCATTAGCCGAAACAGTATTCTCTAAACATTCAAATTACACCCTAAACAGAAATAGTCTAATTAGCTACCAAGACAATGAAACTTACAATGCCCACTTCATTAACACAATGGATTCGTCAACAAGATGCCTGAGCCATTAACTGAAATAAGAAAGCACACATAATACAGGCATTTGCATCAGCCGAAACAGTATTCTCTAAGCATCCAGATTACACCTTAAACAGAAACAGTCTAATTAGCTACCAAGACAATGAAATTTATAATGCCCACTTCATTAACACAATGGATTCATCAACAAGACGCCTGGGTCATTAACTGAAATAAGAAAGCACACATAATACAGGCATTTGCATCAGCCGAAACAGTATTCTCTAAGCATCCAAATTACACCTTAAACAGAAACAGTCTAATTAGCTACCAAGACAATGAAATCTATAATGCCCACTTCATTAACACAATGGATTCATGAACAAGACGCCTGAGTCATGAACTGAAACAAGAAAGCACACATAATGTAGGCATTTGCATCAGCCGAAGCAGTATTCTTTAAACATCCAAATTACACCCTAAACAGAAACAGTCTAATTGGCTACCAAGACAATGAAATTTACAATGCCCACTTCATTAACACAACGGATTCATCAACAAGACGCCTGAGTGATGAACTGAAACAAGAAAGCACACATAATATAGGTATTCGCATCAGTCGAAACAGTATTCTCTATACATCCAAATTACGCCCTAAACAGAAACAGTCTAATTGGCTACCAAGACAATGAAATTTACAATGCCCACTCCATTAACACAATGGATTCATCCACAACACGCCTGAGTCATGAACTGAAACAAGAAAGAACACACATACAGGCATTTGCATCAGCCGAAACAGTATTCTCTAAACATCTAAATTACACCCTAAACAGAAACAGTCTAATTGGCCACCAAGGTAATGCAATTTATAATGCCCGCTTCATTTACGCAATGGATTCATCAACAAGACGCCTGAGTCATAAACTGAAACAAGAAAGCACACATAATACAGCCGTTTGCAACAGCCAAAATAGTATTCTCTAAACATCCAAATTGCACCCTAAACAGAAACAGTCTAATTGGCTATCAAGACAATGAAATCTGTAATGCCCTCTTCATTAACACAATGGATTCATCAACATGACGCCTGAGTTATGAACTGAAACAAGAAAGCACAAATAATGCAGGCATTTGCATCAGCTAAAACAGTATTCTCTAAACATCCAAATCACACCCTAAACAGAAACAGTCTAATTGACTACCAAGACAATGAAATTTACAATACCCACTTCATTAACACAATGGATTCATCAACAAGACGCTTGAGTCATGAACTGAAACAAGAAAGCACACATAATACAGGCATTTGCATCAGGCGAAACAGTATTCTCTAAACACCCAAATTACGCCCTAAATAGAAACAGTCTAATTGGCTACCAAGGCAGTGAAATTTACAATGCCCACTTCATTAACGTAATGGATTCATCAACAAGACACCTGAGTCATGAATTGAAACAAGAAGGCACACATAGTACAGACATTTGCATCAGCTGAAATGGTATTCTCTAAACATTCAAATTACACCGTAAACAGAAACAGTCTAATTGGCTACCAAGACAACGAAATTTACAATGCCCACTTCATTAACACAATGGATTCATCAATAAGACGCCTGAGTCATGAACTGAAACAAGAAAGCACACATGATACAGGCATTTCCATCAACCGAAACAGTATTCTCGAAACATCCCAATTACATCCTAAACAGAAACAGTCTAATTAGCTACCAAGACCATGAAATTTACAATGCCCACTTCATTAACACAATTGATTCATCGACAACACGCCTGAGTCATGAACTGAAACAAGAAAGCACACATAATACAGGCATTTGCATCGGCCGAAATAGTATTCAATAGGCATCCAGATTACACCCTATACAAAAACAGCCTAATCGGCTACCAAGACAATGAAATATACAATGCCCACTTCATTAACACAATGAATTCATCAATAAGACGCCTGAGTCATGAACAGAAGCAAGAAAGCACACATAATACAGGCATTTGCATCAGCCGAAACAGTATTCTCTAAACATCCAAATTACACCCTAAACAGAAACAGTCTAATCGACTACCAAGACAATGAAATTTACAATGCCCACTTCCTTAATACAATGGATTCATCAACACGACGCCTGAGCCATGAACTGAACCAAGAAAGCAGACATAACACAGGCATTTGCATCAACCGAAACAGTATTCTCTAAACATCCAAATTACAGCCAAAACAGAAACAGTCTAATTGGCTTCCATGATAATGGAATTTACACTGCCCACTTCATTAACACAATAGATTCATCGACAGGACGCCTGAGTCATGGACTGAAACAAGAAAGCACACACAATACAGGCATTTGCATCAGCCGAAATAGAATTCTCTAAACATCCAAATTACACCCTGAACAGAAACAGTCTAATTGGCTGCCAAGACAATGAAATTTACAATGCCCACTTCTTTAACACAACGGATTCATTAACGAGATGCCTGAGTCATGAACCGAAACAAGAAAGCACACATAATAGAGGCATTTACATCAGCCGAAACAGTACTCTCTAAACATCAAAATTACACCCTAAATAGAAACAGTCTGATTAGCTACCAAGACAATGAAATTTACAATGCCCACTTCATTAGCACGGTGGATTCATCAACAAGACGCCTCAGTCGAGAACTGAAACAAGAAAGCACACATAATACAAGCATTTGCATCAGCCGAAACAGTGTTCTCTAAACATCCAAATTACACCCTAAATAGAAACAGTCTAATCGGCTGCCAAGACAATGAACTTTACAATGCCCCCTTTACTAACACAATGGATTCATCAACAAGATGCCTGAGTCATGCGCTGAAACGAGAAAGCACATATAATATAGGCATTTGCATCAACCGAAGCAGCATTCTCTAATCATCCAAATTACACCCTAAACAGAAACAGCCTAACCGGCTACCAAGAAAATGAAATTTACAATGCCCACTTCATTAACACAATGGATTCATCAACAGGGCGCCTGAGTCATGAATTGAAACAAGAAGGCACACATAGTACAGGCATTTGCATCAGCCGAAATGGTATTCTCTAAACATTCAACTTACACCCTAAACAGAAACAGTCTAATTGGCTACCAAGACAATGAAATTTACAATGCCCGCTTCATTTGCGCAATGGATTCATCAACAAGACGCCTGAGTCATAAACTGAAATAAGAAAGCACACATAATACAGTCATTTGCAACAGCCAAAATAGTATTCTCTAAACATCTAAATTGCACCCTAAACAGAAACAGTCTAATTAGCTATCAAGACAATGAAATTTGCAATGCCCTCTTCATCAACACAATGGATTCATCAACATGACGCCTGAGTCATGAACTGAAACAAGAAAGCACACATAATGCAGGCATTTGCATCAACCGAAACAGTATTCTCTAAGCATCCAGATGACATCCTAAAAAGAAATAGTCTAATCGGCTACCAAGACAATGAAATATACAATGCCCACTTCATTAGCACAATGGATTCATCAACAAGACGCCTGAGTCATGAACAGAAACAAGAAAGCGCACATAATACAGGCATTTGCATCAGCCGAAACAGTATTCTCTAAACATCTAAATTACACCCTAAACAGAAACAGTCTAATCGGCTTCCAAGACAATGAAATTTACAATGCCCACTTCCTTGACACAATGGATTCATCAACAAGACGCCTGAGTCATGAACTGAAACAAGAAAGCACACATAACACAGGCATTTGTATCAACCGAAGCAGTATTCTCTAAACATCCAAATTACACCCAAAACAGAAACAGTCTAATTGGCTTCCATGGCAATGAAATTTACAATGCCCCCTTCATTAACACAATGGATTCATCAACAAGACGCCTGAGTCATGAACTGAAACAAGAAAGCACACATGATACAGGCATTTGCATCAGCCGAAATAGTATTCCCTAAACATCTAAATTACACACTAAACAGAAACAGTCTAATTCGCTACCAAGACAATGAAATTTACAATGCCGACTTCTTTAACACAACGGATTCATTGACGAGATGCCTGAGTCATGAACAGAAAGAAGAAAGCACACATAATACAGGCATTTACATCCGCCGAAATAGTATTCTCTAAACATCCAAATTGCACCCTAAACAGAAACAGTCTAATTAGCTACCAAGACAATGAAATTTACAATGCCCACTTCATGAGCACAATGGATTCATCAACAAGACGCCTGGGTCATGAACTGAAGCGAGAAAGCGCACATAATACAGGCATTTGCATCATCCGAAACAGTATTCTCTAAACATCCAAATTGCACCCTAAACAGAAACAGTCTAATCGGCAACCAAGACAATGAAATTTACAATGCCCACTTTGTTAACACAATGGATTCATCAATAAGACGCCTGAGTCATGCACTGAAACAAGAAAGCACACATAATACAGGCATTTGCATTAGCCGAAACAGTATTCTCTAAGCATCCAAATTACACCATAAATAGAAACAGTCTAATTAGCTACCAAGACAATGAAATTTACAATGCCTACTTCATTAACACAATGGATTCATCAACAAGACGCCCGAGTCATGAACTGAAACAAGAAAGCACACATAATACAGGCATTTGCATCAGCCGAAATAGTATTCTGTAAACATCCAAATTACACACTAAACAGAAACAGTCTAATTGGCTACCTAGACAATGAAATTTACAATGCCGACTTTTTAACACAACGGATTCATTAATATGTTGCCTGAGTCATGAACAGAAACAAGGAAGCACACATAATACAGGCATTTACATCAGTCGAAACAGTATTCTCTAAACATCCAAATTACACCCTAAACAGAAACAATCTAATTAGCTACCAAGACAATGATATTTACAATGCCCACTTCATGAGCATGATGGATTCATCAACAAGACGCCTGAGTCGTGAACTGAAACAAGAAAGCACACATAATACAGGCATTTGCATCAGCCGAAACAGTATTCTCAAAATATCTAAATTACACCGTAAACAGAAACAGCCTAATCGGCTACCAAGACAATGAAATTTACAATGCCCACTTTATTAACACAATGGATTCATCAACAAGACCCCTGAGTCATGCACTGAAACAAGAAAGCACACATAATACAGGCATTTGCATCAGCCGAAACAGTATTGTCTAAGCATCCAAATTACACCCTAAACAGAAACAATCGAATCGGCGACCAAGACAATGAAATTTACAATGCCCACTTCATTAACACAATGGATTCATCAACAAGGCGCCTGAGCCGTGAATAAAAACAAGAAAGCAGACATAATAAAGGCATTTGCATCAGCTGAAATAGTATTCTCTAAACATCCAAATTACACCCTAAATAGAAACAGTCTAATCGGCTACCAAGACAATGAAATTTACAATGCCCAGTTCATTAACACAATGGATTCATCAACAAGACGCCTGAGTCATGAACCGAAGCAAGAAAGCACACATAATACAGGCATTTGCATCAATCGAAACAGTATTCTCTAAACATCCAAATTGCATCCAAAATAGAAACAGTCTAATTAGCTTCCAAGACAATAAAATTTACAATGTCCGCTTCATTAACACAATGGATTCATCAGCAAGACGCCTGAGTCATGAACTGAAACAAGAAAGCACACATAATACAAGCATTTGCATCAGCCGAAATAGTATTCTCTAAACATCCAAATTACACCCTAAACAGAAACAGTCTAATTGGCTACCAAGAAAATGAAATTTACAATGCCCACTTCATTAACACAATGGATTCATCAACGAGACGCCTGAGTCATGAACAAAAACAAGAAAGCACGCATAATACAGCCATTTACATCAGCCGAAACAGTATTCTCTAAACATCCAAATTACACCTTAAACAGAAACAGTCTAATTAGCTACCAAGATAATGAAATTTACAATGCCCACTCTATTAACACAATGGATCCATCAACAGGACGCCTGAGTCATGAACTGAGACAAGAAAGCACATATAATACAGGCATTTGCATCAGCCGAAACAGTATTCTCTAAACATCCAAATTACACCCTAAACAGAAACAGCCTAATCGGCTACCAAGACAATGAAATTTACAATGCCTTCTTCAATAACACAATGGACTCATCAACAAGACGCCTGAGTCATGAACTGAAACAAGAAAGCACACATAATACAGGCATTTGCATCAGTCGAAACAGTATTCTCCAAACATCCAAATTACACCCTAAACAGAAACAGTCTAATTGGCTGCTAAGACAACGAAATTTGCAATGCCCACTTCATCAACACGATGGATTCATCAACAAGACGCCTGAGTCAAGAACTGAAACAAGAAAGCACACATAATATAGGCATTTGCATCAGCCGCAATAGTATTCCCTAAACATCCAAATTACACCCTAAACAGAAACAGCCTAATTAGCTACCAAGACAATGAAATTTACAATGCCCACTTCATTAACACAATGGATTCATCAACAAGACGCCAGAGTCATGAACTGAAATAAGAAAGCACACATAATACAGGCCTTTGCATCAGCCGAAACAGTATTCTCTAAGCATCCAAATTACACCCTACATAGAAACAGTGTAATCGGCGACCAAGACAATGAAATTTACAAAGCCCACATCATTAACACAGTGGATTCATCAACCAGATGCCTGAGTCATGTACTGAAACATGAAAGCACACATAATACAGGCATTTACATCTGCTGAAACAGTATTCTCTAAACATTCAAATTACAACCTAAACAAAAACAGACTACTTAGCTACCAAGACAATCAAATTTACAATGCCCACTTCATTAGCACAATGGATTCATCAACACGACGCCTGAGTTAAGAACTGAAACAAGAGACCACACATAATGCAGGCATTTGCATCAGCCGAAACAGTATTCTCTAAATATCCAAATCACAACCTGAACAGAAACAGTCAAATTGGCTACCAAGACAATGAAATTTGCAATGCCCACTTCATTAACACAATGGATTCATCAACAAGACGCCTGAGTCATGAACTAAAACAAGAAAGCACACATAATACAGGCATTTGCGTCGAAATAGAATTCTCTAAACATCCAAATTACACCCTTAACAGAAACAGTCTAATTGGCTACCAAGACAATGAAATTTGCAATGCCCACTTCATTAACACAATGGATTCATAAACAAGACGCCTGAGTCATGAACTGAAGCAAGAAAGCACACATAATACAGGCATTTGCATCAGCCGAAACAGTATTCTCTAAACATCCAAATTACACCCTAAATAGAAACAGTCTAATTGGCAGCCAAGACAACGAAATTTACAATGCCCACTTCATTAACACAATGGATTCATCAACAAGACGCCTGAGTCATGAACTGAAACAAGAAAGCACACATAATACAGGCATTTGCATCAGCCAAAACAGTATTCTGTAAACATCGAAATTACACCCTAAACAGAAACAGTATAATTGGATACCAAGACAATGAAATTTACAATACCCACTTCACTAAAACAATGGATTCATCAACAAGACGCCTGAGTCGTGAACTGAAACAAGAAAGCACACATAATACAGGCATTTGCATCAGTTGAAATAGTATTCCTTAAACATCCAAATTACACCCTAAACAGAAACAGTCTAATTGGCTACCACGACAATGGAATTTACAATGCCCACCTCATTAACACAATAGATTCATCCACAAGGCGCCCGAGTTATGAACTGAAGCAAGAAAGCACACACAATACAGGCATTTGCATTAGCCAAAACAGCATTCTCGAAACATCCAAATTACACCCTAAACAGAAACAGCCAAATTGGCTACCAAGACAATGAAATTTACAATGTCCACTTCATTAACACAATGGATTCATCAATAAGATGCCTGAGTCATGAACTGAAACATGAAAGCACACATAGTATAGGCATTTGCATCAGCCGAAACAGTATTCTCTAAGCATCCATATTACGCCCTAAACAGAAACAGTCTAATTGGCTACCAAGACAATGAAATTTACAATGCCCACTTCATTAACACGATAGAGTCATCAACAAGACGCCTGAGTCATGAACTGAAACAAGAAAGCACACAAAATACAGGCATTTGCATCCGCCGAAACAGTATTCTCTAAACATCCAAATTACACCGTAAACAGAAACAGTCTAATGGGCTACCAAGATAATGAAATTTACAGTGCCCACTTTATTAACACAATAGATTCATCCACAAGACGCCTGAGTTATGAACTGAAACAAGAAAGCACACATAATGCAGGCATTTGCATCAGCCGAAACAATATTCTCTAAACATCCAAATTGCACCGTGAACAGAAACAGTCTAATTGGCTGCCAAGACAATGAAATTTACAATGCCCGCTTCATTAGCACAATGGATTCGTCAACAAGACGCCTGAGTCATGAACTGAAGCAAGAAAGCACACATAATGCAGGCATTTACATCAGCCGCAACAGTATTCTCTAAAAATCCAAATTACACCCTAAACTGAAGCAGTCTAATTGGCTACCAAGACAATGAAATTTACAATGCCCACTTCATTAACACAATGGATTCATCAACAAGACCCCTGAGTCATGAACTAAAACAAAAAGCACACATAATACAGGCATTTGCATCAGCCGAAACAGCATTCTCTAAACATCCAAATTTCACCATAAATAGAAACAGTCTAATTGGCTACCAAGACAATGAAATTTACAATGCCCACTTCATTAACACAATGGATTCATCAACAAGACGCCTGAGTCCATGAACTAAAACAAGAAAGCACACATAATACAGGCATTTGCATCAGCCGAAACAGTATTCTCTAAACACCCAAATTACACCCTAAACAGAAACAGTCTAATTGGCTACCAAGATAATGAAATTTACAATGCCCACATCATTAACACAATGGATTCATCAACAAGACGCCTAAGTCATGAACTGAAGCAAGAAGACACACATAATACAGGCATTTGCATCAGCCGAAATAGCATTCTCTAAACATCTAAATCGCACCCTAAATAGAAACTGTCTCATTGGCTACCAAGACAGTGAAATTTACAATGCCAACTTCATTAACACAATGGATTCATCAAGAATGCACATAAAATACAGGCATTTGCATCAGCCGAAATAGTATTCTCTAAACATCCAAATTACGCCGTAAACAGAAACATTCTAATCGGCTACCAAGATAATGAAATTTACAATGCCCACATCATTAACACAATGGATTCATCAACAAGACGCCTAAGTCATGAACTGAAGCAAGAAGACACACATAATACAGGCATTTGCATCAGCCGAAATAGCATTCTCTAAACATCTAAATCGCACCCTAAATAGAAACTGTCTCATTGGCTACCAAGACAGTGAAATTTACAATGCCAACTTCATTAACACAATGGATTCATCAACAAGACGCCAGGGTCATGAACTGAAACAAGAAAGCGCACATAATACAGGCATTTGCATCAGCCGAAACAGTATTCTCTAAACACCCAAATTACACCCTAAACAGAAATAGTCTAATTGGCTGCCAAGACAATGAAATTTACAAGGCCCACTTCATTAACACAATGGATTCATCAACAAGATGCCTGAGTCATGAACTGGAACAAGAAAGCACACATAATACAGGCATTTGCGTCAGCTGAAACAGTATCCTCTAAACGCCCAAATTGCACCCTAAACAAAAACAATCTAACTGGCTACCAAGACACTGAAATTTACAATGCCCACTTCATTAACAAGACGCCAGAGTCATGAATTGAAACAAGAAATCACACATAATACTGGCATTTGCATCAGCCGAAATAGTATTCTCTAAACATCCAAATTACGCCGTAAACAGAAACATTCTAATCGGCTACCAAGATAATGAAATTTACAATGCCCACATCATTAACACAATGGATTCATCAACAAGACGCCTAAGTCATGAACTGAAGCAAGAAGACACACATAATACAGGCATTTGCATCAGCCGAAACAGTATTCTCTAAACGCCCAAATTACACCCTAAATAGAAATAGTCTAATTGGCTGCCAAGACAATGAAATTTACAAGGCCCACTTCATTAACACAATGGATTCATCAACAAGATGCCTGAGTCATGAACTGGAACAAGAAAGCACATATAATACAGGCATTTGCGTCAGTTGAAACAGTATCCTCTAAACGCCCAAATTGCACCCTAAACAAAAACAATCTAACTGGCTACCAAGACACTGAAATTTACAATGCCCACTTCATTAACACAATGGATTCATCAACAAGACGCCTGAGTCATGAACTAAAACAAGAAAGCACACATAATATAGGCATTTGCATCCGCCGAAACGGTATTCTCTAAACATCCAAATTACACCCTAAACACAGTCTAATTAGCTACCGAGACAATGAAATTTACAATGCCCACTTCATTAACACAATGGATTCATCAACAAGACGCCTGAGTCATGAACTAAAACAAGAAAGCACACATAATACAGGCATGCATCAGCCGAAACAGTGTTCTCTAAACACCCAAATTACACCCTAAACAGAAACAGTCTAATTGGCTACCAAGACAATGAAATTTACAATGCCCACTTCATTAACACAATGGATTCATCAACAAGACGCCTGAGTCATGAACTAAAACAAGAAAGCACACATAATATAGGCATTTTCATCAGCCGAAACAGTATTCTCTAAACATCCAAATTACACCCTAAACAGAAACAGTCTAATTGGCTACCAAGATAATGAAATTTACAATGCCCACATCATTAACACAATGGATTCATCAACAAGACGCCTAAGTCATGAACTGAAGCAAGAAGACACACATAATACAGGCATTTGCATCAGCCGAAATAGCATTCTCTAAACATCTAAATCGCACCCTAAATAGAAACTGTCTCATTGGCTACCAAGACAGTGAAATTTACAATGCCAACTTCATTAACACAATGGATTCATCAACAAGACACCAGGGTCATGAACTGAAACAAGAAAGCGCACATAATACAGGCATTTGCATCAGCCGAAACAGTATTCTCTAAACGCCCAAATTACACCCTAAATAGAAATAGTCTAATTGGCTGCCAAGACAATGAAATTTACAAGGCCCACTTCATTAACACAATGGATTCATCAACAAGATGCCTGAGTCATGAACTGGAACAAGAAAGCACACATAATACAGGCATTTGCGTCAGTTGAAACAGTATCCTCTAAACGCCCAAATTGCACCCTAAACAAAAACAATCTAACTGGCTACCAAGACAATGAAATTTACAATGCCCACTTCATTAACACAATGAATTCATCAACGAGGCGCCTGAGTTATGAACTGAAACAAGCAAGCACACATAATGCAGGCATTTGCATCGGCCGAAGCAGTATTCTCTAAACATCCAAGTTAAATCGTAAATAGAAACAGTCTAATCGGCTACCAAGACAATGAAATTTACAATGCCCACTTCATTAACATAATGGATTCATCAACAAGAAGCCAGAGTCATGAATTGAAACAAGAAATCACACATAATACTGGCATTTGCATCAGCCGAAATAGTATTCTCTAAACATCCAAATTACGCCGTAAACAGAAACATTCTAATCGGCTACCAAGATAATGAAATTTACAGTGCCCACATCATTAACACAATGGATTCATCAACAAGACGCTTGAGCCATGAACTGAAACAAGATAGCACACATAATACAGGCATTTGCATCAGCCGAAATAGTATTCTCTAAACATCCAAATTACACCCTAAACAGAAACAGTCTAATTGGCTACCAAGACAATGAAATTTACAATGCCTACTTCATTAACACAATGGATTCATCAACAAGACGCCTGAGTCATGAACTGAAACAAGAAAGCACACATAATACAGGCATTTGCATCAGCCGAAACAGTATTCTCTAAACGCCCAAATTACACCCTAAATAGAAATAGTCTAATTGGCTGCCAAGACAATGAAATTTACAAGGCCCACTTCATTAACACAATGGATTCATCAACAAGATGCCTGAGTCATGAACTGGAACAAGAAAGCACACATAATACAGGCATGTGTATCAGCCGAAACAGTATTCTCTAAACAACCAAATTACACCCTAAACAGAAAACAATCTACCTGGCTCCAAGACACTGAAATTTACAATGCCCACTTCATTACACAATGATCATCAACAAACGCTCTGATTCATGAACTAAAACAAGAAGCACACATAATAGGGCATTTGCAATCCGACGAAACGGTATTCTCTAAACATCCAAATTAACTACCCTAAACACAGTCTAATTAGCTACCGAGACAATGAAATTTTAACAATGCCCACTTCATTGAACACAATGGATTCATCAACAAGACTACCTGAGTCATGAACTAAAACCAGAAAGCCCCTAGTGATAGGCATTTTCCATCAGCCGAAAACAATATTCTCGAAAAACATCCAAATTGCACCGTGAACAGAAAGCAGTCGAATTGTAGCTACCAAGACAAGGAAATTATTTACAATGCCAACTTCATTAACCACCGATGGATTCATCAACAAGAACGCCGAGTTGTGGAATTGAAACAGAATGCACACATAATATTAGGCATTTTCATCACCTGAAATAGTATTCTCTAAGCCTCAAAATTACACCCTAAACAGAAACCTTGCTAAATTGTCTACCAAGATACTGAAATTTACAATGCCCACATCATTAACACAATGGATTTCATCAACAGAGACGCTAATGTCATGAACTGAAGCAAGAAGACACACATAATTACAGGCATTTGCATCAGCCGAAATAGCTTCTCTAAACATCTAATCGCTACCTAAATAGAAACCTGTCTCATTGTCCTACCAGACAGTGAAATTTACAATGCCAACTTCATTAACACAATGGATTCATCAACAAGAAACGCCAGGGTCATGAACGACAACAAGAAAGCGCAACATATACATCATTTGCCATCCAGCCGAACGGTATCTCTAAACGCCCAAATTACACCCTAAAATAGAAATAGTCCTAATTGTCTTAGCCAGACAATGAAATGTTTACAAGGCCCACTTCATTAACACACTGATTCATCACAAGATGCTAGTCATGAACGGAAACAAGAAAGCACATATATACAGGCATTTTTGCGGTCAGGTTGAAACAGTATCCTCTAACGCCGCAAATTGCACCTAAACAAAAACAATCTACTGGCTACCAAGAACCTGAAATTTACAATGCACACTTTCATTACAATGTGATTCATAACAAACGGCCTGAGTCATGAACTAAAACAAGAAAGCATCACATACTATAGGCATTTGGCATCCGCCGAAACCGGTAGATTCCTCTAAACATCCAATTAACATCCTAAACACAGTCTAATTGAGCTACCGAGACAATGAAATTTTACATGCCCACTTCATTAACTGCATGGATTCAATCAACCACGACGCATTAGTCATGAACTGAAACAAGAAAGCACACATGTACAGTCAGGCATTTGCATTAGCCGAAACAGTATTCTCTAACATCTAAATTGCACCCAAACAGAACCAGTCTAATCGCTAACAAGACAATGAAATTTACAATGCCCCTCCTTAACACAATGGATTCATCAACAAGAATGCCTGAGTCATGTAACGAGAAAAAAGAAAGCACACAGAATATAGGCATTTACCAACAAATCGAAACGAGTATTCTCTAACATCCCAACTTACACCCTAAACAGAACAGTCTATTGGCTTTTCCATGACAATGAAATTTACAATGCCCACTTTTCGTTAACACAATGGATTCATCAACAAAGACGACTGAGTCGTGAAGTAAAACATAAGCAAACAAATAGCAGCATGTGCATAGCCGAAATAGTATTCTCTAACCATCTAATTACACACTAAACAGAAAACAGTTCCCAATTGGCTACCAAGAAATGCAATTCAATGCCACACTTCATTAACACAGCTGATTCACCAACAAGGTACGCTGAGTCATGAACTAAACAAGAGAAGCACACATAACACAGGTCATTTGCATCAGCCGAAACAGTATTCTCCTACGTCCAAATTACACCCTAAACAGAAACAGTCTAATTAGCTACCAAGACAATGAATTACAATGCCCACTTCATTAACACAATGATTCATCAACGATAGCGCCTGAGTATGAACGGAAACAAGCAAGCCACATAATGACAGGCATTTGCATCCGGTCGAAGCAGTATTCTCTTAAACATCCCAAGTTAAATCGTAATAGAAAACATCTAATGGCTACCAAACAATGAAATTTACAATGCCTCACTATTCTTTAACATAATGGATTCATCAACAAGAATCCAGAGTCTGGAATTGAAACACGAATCACACATATACTGGAATTTTGCATCGCCTGAAATAATAGTAATCTCTAAACATCCAAATTACGCCGTACAACAGAACATTGCTAATCGGCTACTCAAGATAAAAATTTACAGTGCCCACAATCATAACACAGATGGATTCATGAACAAGACGCTTGAGTCATGAACTGAAACAAGAACGCACAAATAATATAGCCACTTGCATTAGCCGAAATAGTATTCTCTAAACATCCGAATTACACCCTAAACAGAAACAGTCTAATTGGCTGCCAAGATAATGAAATTTACAATGCCCACTTCATTAACACAATGGATTCATCAACAAGACGCCTGAGTCATGAACTGAAACAAGAAAGCACACACATAATACAGGCATTTGCATCAGCCGAAATAGTATTTTCTAAACATCCGAATTACGCCCTAAACAGAAACAGCCTAATTGGCTACCAAGACTACAAAATTTATAATGGCCACTTCATTAACACAACGGATTCATCGACAGGACGCCTGAGTCATGAACTGAAACAAGAAAGCACACATAATACCGGCATTTGCATCAGCCGAAACAGTATTCTCTAAACATCCAAATTTCACCCTAAACAGAAATAGTCTAATTAGCTACCGAGACAATGAAATTTACAATGCCCACATCATTAAGGCAATGGATTCATCAACAAGACGCCTGAGCCATGAACTGAAATAAGAAAGCATGCATAATACAGGCCTTTGCATCAGACGAAACAGTATTCTCTAAGCATCGAAATTACACCCTAAACAGAAACAGTCTAATCGGCTACCAAGACAATGAAATTTACAATGCCCACTTCCTTAACGCAACGGATTCATGAACAAGACGCCTGTGTCATCAACAGGAACAAGAACGCACACATAATACAGGCATTTGCATCAGCTGAAATAGTATTCTCTAAACATCCAAATTACACCCTAAACAGAAACAGTCTAATCGGCTACCAAGACAATGAAATTTACAATGCCCACTTCATTAACATAATGGATTCATCAACAAGACGCCTAAGTCATGAACTGAAACAAAAAAGCACATATAATGCCGGCATTTGCATCAGCCGAAACAGTATTCTCTTAACATCCAAATTACACCCCAAACAGAAACAGTCTAATCGGCTTCCAAGACAATGAAATTTACAATGCCCACTTCATTAACACAATGGATTCATAAACAAGACGCCTGGGTCATGAGCTGAAATAAGAAAGCACACACATGATACAGGCATTTGCATTAGCCGAAACAGTATTCTCTCAACATCCAAATTCCACCCTAAACAGAAATAGTCTAATTAGCTGCCATGACAATGAAATTTACAATGCCCACTTCATTAACACAATGGATTCATCAACAGGACGCCTGAACCATGAACTGAAACAAGAAAGCACACATAATGTAGGCATTTGCATCAGCCGACACAGTATTCTCTAAGCATCCAAATTACACCCTAAACAGAAACAGTCTAATTAGCTATCAAGACAATGAAATTTACAATGCCCACTTCATTAACACAATGGATTCATCAGCAAGACGCCTGAGTCATGAACTGAAATAAGAAAGCACACATAATACAGGCATTTGCATTAGCCGAAACAGTATTCTCTAAACATCCAAATTCCACCCTAAACAGAAATAGTCTAATTAGCTACCAAGACAATGAAATTTACAATGCCCACTTCATTAACACAATGGATTCATCAACAAGACGCCTGAGCCATGAACTGAAACAAGAAAGCACACATAATGCAGGCATTTGCATCAGCCGAAACAGTATTCTCTAAGCATCCAAATTACACCCTAAACAGAAACAGTCTAATTAGCTACCAAGACAATGAAATTTGCAACGCCCACTTCATTAACACAATGGATTCATCAACAACACGCCTGAATCATGAACTGAAAAGGGAAAGCACACATAATACAGGCATTTGCATCAGCCAAAACAGTATTCTCTAAACATCCAAATTACACCCTACACAGATACAGTCTAATTGGCTACCAACACAATGAAATTTACAATCCCCACTTCATTAACACAATGGATTCATCCACAAGACGCTTGAGTCACGAACTGAAACAAGAAAGCACATATAATATAGGCATTTGCATCAGCCGAAACAGTATTCTCTAAACATCCAAATTACACCGTAAACAGAAAAAGTCTAATTGGCTACCAAGACAATGAAATTTACAACGCCCACTTCATTAACACAATGGATTCATCAACAAAACGCCTGAGTCATGAACTGAAACAAGAAAGCACATATAATACAGGCATTTGCATCAGCCAAAACAGTATTCTCTAAGCATCCAAATTACATCCTAAACAGAAACAGTCTAATTGGCTACCAAGACAATGAAATTTACAATGCCCACTTCATTAACACAATGGATTCATCAACAAGACGCCTGAGTCATGAACAGAAGCAAGAAAGCACACATAATACAGGCATTTGCATCAGCCGCAACAGTATTCTCTAAAAATCAAAATTACACCCTAAACAGAAACAGTCTAATTGGCTATCAAGGTAATGAAATTTACAATACCCACTTCATTAACACAATGGATTCATCAATAAGACGCCTGAGTCATGAACTGAAACAAGACAGCACACATAATACAGGCATTTGCATCAGTCGAAATAGTATTCTCTAAACATCCTAATTACACCCTAAACAGAGACTGTCTAATCGGCTTCCAAGACAATGAAATTTACGATGCCCACTTCATTAACGCAATGGATTCATCAACAAGACGACTGTGTCAAGAACTGAAACAAGAAAGCACACACATAATACAGGCATTTGCATCAGCCGAAATGGTATTCTCTAAACATTCAAATTACGCCCTAAACAGAAACAGTTTAATTGGCTACTAAGACAACGAAATTTACAATGCCCACGTCATTAACACAATGGATTCATCAACAAGACGCCTGAGTCATGAATTGAAACAAGAAAGCACACAAAATACAGGCATTTGCATTTGCCGAAACAGTATTCTCTAAGCATCCAAATTACACCCTAAACAGAAACTGATAAGCAGCTACCAAGACAATGAAATATACAATGCCCACTTCATTAACACAATGGATTCATCAACAAGACGCCTGATTTATGAGCAGAAACAAGAAAGCACACATAATACTGGCATTTGCATCAGCCGAAACAGTATTCTCTAAACATCCAAATTACACCATAAACAGAAACAGTCTAATCGGCTACCAAGACAATGAAATTTACAATGCCCACTTCATTAACACAATGGATTCATCAACACGATGCCTGAGTCATGAACTGAAGCAAGAAAGCACACATAACACAGGCATTTGTATCAACCGAAACAGTATTCTCTAAACATCCAAATTACACCCAAAACGGAAACAGTCTAATTGGCTTCCCAGAGAATGAAATTTACAATGACCACTTCATTAACACAATGGATTCATCAACAAGATGCCTGAGTCATGAACTGAAACAAGATAGCACACATAATACAGGCATTTGCATCAGCCGAAATAGTATTCTCTAAACATCCGAACTACACCCTAAACAGAAACAGTTTAATTGGCTACCGAGACAACGAAATTTACAAAGCCTACTTCATTAACCCAATGGATTCATCAACGAGATGCCTGAGTCATGAATAGAAATAGGAAAGCACATATAATACAGGCATTTACATCAGCCGAAACAGTATTCTCTAAACGTCCATGTTACACCCTAAGCAGAAACAGTCTAATTAGCTACCAAGACAATGAAATTTCCAATGCCCACTTCATTAGCACAATGGATTCATCAACAAGACGCCTGAGTCCTGAACTGAAACAAGAAAGCACACATAATACAGCCATTTGCATCAGCCGAAACAGTATTCTCTGAACATCCAAATTGCACCCTAAACAGAAACAGCCTAATTGGCTAGCAAGACAACGAAATTTACAATGCCCACTTTATTAACACAATGGATTCATCAACAAGACGCCCAAGTCATGAGCTGAAACAAGAAAGCACACATGATACAGGCATTTTCATCAGCCGAAAAAGTATTCTCTAAGCATCCAAATTACACCCTAAACAGAAACAGTCTAATCGGCTACCAAGACAATGAAATTTATAATGCCCACTTCATTAACACAATGGATTCGTCAACAAGATGCCTGAGTCATGAACAAGAACAAGAAAGCAGACATAATACAGGCATTTGCATCAGCCGAAGCAGTATTCTCTAAACATCCAAATTACACCCTAAACAGAAACAGTCTAATCGGCCACCAAGACAATGAAATTTACAATGCCCAGCTCATTAACACAATGGATTCATCAACAAGACGCTTGAGTCATGAACTGAAGCAAGAAAGCACACATAATACAGGCATTTGCATCGACCGAAAAAGTATTCCCTAAACATCCAAATTACACCCAAAACAGAAACCGTCTAATTGGCTTCCAAGACAATGAAATTTACATCGCCCACTTCATTAACACAATGGATTCATCAACAAGACGCCTGAGTCAGGAACTGGAACAAGAAAGCACGCATAATATAGGCATTTACATCAGCCGAAATAGTATTATCTAAACATCTAAATCACACCCTAAACAGAAACAGTCTAATTGGCTACCAAGACAATGAAATTTACAATGCCCGCTTCATTAACACAATGGATTCATCAACGAGACACCTGAGTCATGAACAGAAACAAGAAAGCACACATAATACAGGCATTTACATCAGCCGAAACAGTATTCTCTAAACATCTAAGTTACACCCTAAACAGAAACAGTCTAATTAGCTACCAAGATAATGAAATTTACAATGCCCACTTCATTAACACAATGGATTCATCAACAGGACGCCTGAGTCATGAACTGAAACAAGAAAGCACACATAATTCAGGCATTTGCATCAGCCGAAACAGTATTCTCTAAATATCCAACTTACACCCTAAACAGAAAGAGTCTAATCGGCTATCAAGACAATAAAATTTACAATGCCCACTTCATTAACGCAATGGATTCATCAACAAGATGCCTAAGTCATGAACTGAAACAAGAAGGCACACATAATACAGGCATTTGCATCAACCGAAACAGTATTCTCTGAACATCCAAATTACACCCTAAATAGAAACAGTCCAATTGGCTACCAAGACAATGAAATTTACAATGCCCACTTCATTAGCACAATGGATTCATCAATAAGATGCCTGAGTCATGAACTGAAACAAGAAAGCACACATAATACTGGCATTTGCACCAATCGAAATAGTACTCTCTAAACATCCAAATTACACCCTAAACAGAAACATCCTAATTGGCTACCAAGACAATGAAATTTGTAATGCCCACTTCATTAACACAATGGATTCAGCAACGAGACGCCTGAGTCATGAACAGAAATAAGAAAGCACACATAATACAGGCATTTGCATCAGCCGAAATAGTGTTGTCTAAACATCCAAATTACACCGTAGACAGAAACATTCTAATTGGCTATCAAGACAATGAAATTTACAATGCCCACTTCATTAACACAATGGATTCATCAACAAGACGCCTGAGCCATGAACTGAAACAAGAAAGCACACATAATACAAGCATTTGCATCAGGCGAAATAGTATTCTCTAAATATCTAAATTACACCCTAAACAGAAATAGTCTAATCGGCTACCAGGACAATGAAATCTACTATGGCCACTTCATTAACACAATGGATTCATCAACAAAACGCCTGTGTCATGAACTGAAACACAAAAGCACACATAATACAGGCATTTGCATCAACCGAAACAGTATTCTCTAAACAACCAAATTACACCCTAAACAGAAACAGTCTAATTGGCTACCAAGACAATGAAATTTACAATGCACCCTTCACTAACACAATGGATTCATCAACAAGATGCCTGAGTCATGAACTGAAACAAGAAGGCACACATAATACAGGCATTTGCATCAGCCAAAACAGTATTCTCTAAACACCCAAATTACACCCTAAATAGAAACAGCCTAATTGGCTACCAACACAATGAAATTTACAATGTCCACTTCATTAACACAATGGATTCATCCACAAGACGCTTGAGTCATGAACTGAAACAAGAAAGCACATATAATATAGGCATTTGCATCAGCCGAAACAGTATTCTCTAAACATCCAAATTACACCGTAAACAGAAAAAGTCTAATTGGCTACCAAGACAATGAAATTTACAACGCCCACTTCATTAACACAATGGATTCATCAACAAAACGCCTGAGTCATGAACTGAAACAAGAAAGCACATATAATACAGGCATTTGCATCAGCCAAAACAGTATTCTCTAAACATCCAAATTACACCCTAAACAAAAACAGTCTAATTGGCTACCAAGACAATGAAATTTACAATGCCCACTTCATTAACACAATGGATTCATCAACAAGACGCCTGAGTCATGAACTGAATCAAGAAAGCACACATAATACAGGCATTTGCATCAGCCGCAACAGTATTCTCTAAAAATCAAAATTACACCCTAAACAGAAACAGTCTAATTGGCTATCAAGGTAATGAAATTTACAATACCCACTTCATTAACACAATGGATTCATCAACAAGACGCCTGAGTCATGAACTAAAACAAGAAAGCACATATAATACAGGCATTTGCATCAGCCGAAACAGTATTTCTAAGCATCCAAATTACACCCTAAATAGAAACAGTCTAATTGGCTACCAAGACAATGAAATTTACAATCCCCACTTCATTAACACAATAGATTCATCAACAAGATGCCTGAGTTATGAACTGAAACAAGAAAGCACATATAATACAGGCGTTTGCATCGGACGAAACAGTATTCTCTAAGCATCCAAATTACACCCTAGACAGAAATAGTCTAATTGGCCACCAAGACAATGAAATTTACAATGCCCACTTCATTAACACAATGGATTCATCAACAAGACGCCTGAGTCATGAACTGAACCAAGAAAGCACACATAATACGGGCATTTACATCGGCCGAAATAGCATTCTCTAAACATCCAAATTGCACCCTAAACAGAAACAGTCTAATTGGCTACCAAGACAGTGAAATTTACAATGTCAACTTCATTAACACAATGGATTCACCAACAAGACACCTGAGTCATGAACTGAAACAAGAAAGCACACATGATAAGGCATTTGCATTAGCCAAAACAGTATTCTCTAAACATCCAAACTACACCCTAAACGGAAACAGTCTAATTGGCTACCAAGACAATGAAATTTACAATGCCCACTTCATTAACACAATGGATTCATCAACAAGACGCCTGAGTTATGAACTGAAACAAGAAAGCACACATAATATAGGCATTTGCATCAACTGAAACAGTATTCTCTAAACATCCAAATTATACCCTAAACAGAAACAGTCTAATTGGCTACTAAGATAATGAAATTTACAATGCCCACTTCATTAACACAATGGATTCATCAACAAGACGCCTGAGTCATGAACTGAAACAAGAAAGCACCCATAATACAGGCATTTGCATCAGCCGAAACAGTATCCTGTAAACACCCAAATTACACCTTAAACAGAAACAGTCTAATTGGCTACCAAGACAATGAAATTTACAATGCCCACTTCATTAACACAATGGGTTCATCAACAAGATGCCTGAGTTATGAACTGAAATAAGAAAGCACATATAATACAGGCATTTGCATCGGCTGAAACAGTATTCTCTAAGCATCCAAATTACACCGTAAACAGAAACAGTCTAATTGGCTTCCAAGACAATGAAACTTACGATGCCCACTTCATTAACACAATGGATTCATCAACAAGATGCCTGAGTCATGTGCTGAAACAAGAATTCATACCTATCCAATGAACATTCGAGTTAGAAATACTCTTTCAATTGACGAACGTTTATCTAGAAACAGGAGTGTACACCAGACTTGAGCAGCAGCAATTGTAGCAGGTTCTTGAAGGAGGGTGCAGACGTGTTATCACCGGGGTGTATCCCTTCTGCAATGCCACCGTTCTTCCTCCAGTGCCGGCCGTTTTAGACAGCCAGAGGTGGAATTCGCTGGGCTCTGCTTTCTAGGGTTCCTTGCAATTTTTAGATGAGATATGACAAATAGTGAAAACAGGAGCCTTCTAGATTATATATGCTGTCATTCAAACTCTGTGTTTTGATGAAAAAAGAGCTAAAAATGATGCGTTCTAATTGCCAGCAATGGATTTCGTGAAAATCGTTCATGGGATGGGGAGGGAAAATTTCCTGCGGACTGATTTTCCATTAAATTGTGGTAAGCTTGCCACGGGACAATGTCATTTGTGGCTAGCTATCTTCATATTTAAAAAGACAATGTGGCTTTAAAATCTTCCGTGGCTAGTAAATTCACTTGTGCCACATATTTATAATTCCCGTGGTTAGGTTCATGGCACAAGAATGGATTTGTTGTAGTGTGGTGACATTCGCATCTGTGTTGACTTTGATCGTACCTAAAGGAGGTGCTGCCCATGTCGCGACAGAGACAGTATCACTCGGTGCATCCACCCGGTTGACTCTTACGGTGTACGTCATCGCTTCCTCCACCATCTTTGCATAACTGTGCACCATGACTTCTTTTTGCGGGTCCCCTTCTTGGAAAACAACTTCGTTTCATGCGGCCCACAAAGCCCAGGTAACCACGAGTACCTTTATAAACTGACTTTCCTCTAGCCTGTCCAATAGCCATCCGAGACATTTCTGCATATTAGACCTTGGAGCCTCTGTAATCACGCTAACCAGGTTAACACTTTCCCAAGCTTGCCTTACTTTTTCACAATCAAATAGCGCATGAATGATAGTCGCTCGTTCTTTGCAATAACACGGGCACTGATAATCATCTGGTACATGGTGTCTTTTAAGTTCTGCATTAACTCCAAGAATCTCCCACGAGGATCTCCATACAAAGTGCTTTAGTTTGGGAATGGATTCTAAACCCCAAAGCGACCTCCACCACTACCAAGCCTCCATAGTATTTCTCTGAAACCACTGTGATACTAGCCCCAAATTGCCTAGCCAATATGCAGATTTCACAAAATTCCATCCTTGCATGGCCACCAATATGGAGCATCTTCAGGTAGTCGAGAGCTTATAGGTATGCTGATAATAACAGCTGCATCCTCTTGTACAAAGTTGCCTTAATCAGCCCCACCTTCTACGACGTAGGCCCTGTTCTTTTCAGTGGGAAATGATGGGTGTGGGATGGGTAAGTGTGGGAAATAGGGGGAAGGAGTGGGTGAGAGTTGGTAAGAGTGGTATTTTTTTTTTAAGTGTGGGAAAGCGGGGGAAGGAGTGGGTGAGAATGGGCAGGAGTTGAAAGGAGTTGAATGAAGGGGGGAGTTGAATGAAGAAGTGTGGAAAAGAGGGGAAAGGAGTGGGTGAGAGTGGGAAGGAGTGGTATTTTTGTTTAAGTGTGGGAAAGAGTGGGAAGGGAGGGAAGGAGTGGGTGGGTGTGGGAAGGAGTGGGTTGGATTCATTAAACCACGAAAAGAATAGGGCCGTAGTGTTCACATCAATCAGATCAGTTACCATGAGATCAGGTTTTGGACTATCGTTTGGTCTCGGTATGCCCAAATCCAGCGAGGGGGTAGCCATGGGTCATCCCAGACTCGTGTCTTTGTGCGACATCCCACTCTCGATCTTAGTCCATTCGTTAGCAAAGACTTTGCACCCCAAAATGCAGCGCCAAGTAAAGCTAGGGTCCCACCCCCTCGAAGCTTGCAGAACCGACGTTCTAGGATAGTATCTTGCCTTCAACACTCTATGAATTAGTATCTCAACCCCCGTTAGTAGCCTCCAGGATTGATTATTACTCCATGCTAATGGACTCGTGTTTATGAGAGCATACGTAGCCAAGGAACATGCGTTCTCCCGTGGGTCCTGTGGCACATGTTCACTGCCCATTTGTTTCATTTACAAGTGTCTTGCGGGTAGGAACTTTTTTCTTTTTTTCTTCTAAAAAATATTATTTGGGTTATTGAAACAGGATTATATGTTATGAGATATGTCCATTATAAATATTTTATTAAAAAATTTAAGTTAGAGTCTCATGGGTTGGAAAAGTGGAGAAATATGAGTTCCAAAAAATTGAAACTTTTACTGATGCAGCAGGATAAAGTTTCAAAATATGAAATGTGAATTGACAATGCTGTGATTGTATCATTAAATAAATGAGTTGGTTACTCCAAGGCCCAACCCCATGCTATTTAGTATCATCATGTTACAAGCTAATGTGCCATAGACCAAAACCACATGTACTTTTATCAATTTAAAAATAATATCACATGAAATTAATTTTGGAAATTAATTTTGGGCAATTCTAACCCAACAATTCTGCACAACATCCTAGAAGAGCATATCCATACGAGCTATACAAGCCATAAGAACAGGTCCAATGGACCGCTCGCGGGCCCGAAGGGGGGTTACTGCGGTCCACCCGTGATGCTGCAGCAACAAGCCCAAGGTATGGGACTTGTCGGGCGACTCAGAAAGGCGGGCGACCCGCCTTTAATTTTCTTTTTTGTTGTTTTTCGGATAAAACGACATCGTTTAGTTGTGCAGTTACTTTTTTTGACCATTTTGCTTGGCTTAAAAAAAAAAAAGAAAAATCTAATGCATTGTCAAGGAAATAGCCGTTAGGGGAAAGAGTCAATGCCCAACAGCGCTTTCGGCAGATGAAATATTTTTTTTTGTGATTTATATTTGCTATAAATACTATACTCTGCATGTGAATTTCACCCAAATTTCAATTTTTCTCTTCCAAAATTTCAATTTTTCTCTTCCAAAATTCTGAGCAACTTATTATATTTGTAAGTAATTTCATCCAGAAAGTGAAGCAATTAAGTAAGTATCTCTTTTTTTTCAATTATGTAATTACTTTTGTAATGTTAAATTTTGTAATTACATTTGTAATATTTTGCTATTATTTTGTAGACAAGTTAAAGGTACTCTCCACCAAGAAATAAGTGAAGCAAAATTGTGAGTTTGAAATTTATTTAAAATATTGACTATTTTTGTTTTAAGGTGGTTTATATGTTACTAATCAGAATATGTGAATATTTTATACGTTCATATGAATGTCATTAAATGAATATGAGTTGATTAGTTTATTAAGAATGACATGGTTATATGTCAATTTGAGTGTCATAATTAAAATGACTATGACTTTTTTCATAAAATCAAAATACTAAATTTATTTAGGCAATTTCATATGTGCAGGTAAAGTTTGAGGTCATATTACTAAAAATAATCTAGTAATTAGAAGTTTTGACAACTTAGTAAAATTGAAGAAGTAAAACTAAAATAAATATAACATTTAACCATGAAGAATGTTAATATGGTTTTGTACAACATTGCATTTAGTAATTTGAAATGCTTTATGAATTGGGAAAAAAATTTAGTGTCTAAAATAACTAATATGAATAAATTTAAATGTATTTGGCATGTTAATTAAAATTTATTATATTTTCATGTTAGATGTATAAAATAAGTTAATATATTATACGATCATATGAATCTCATACAATGAATATGACTTGATTAGTTTATTAAGAATTAATAAACTAATGGTTACATATATAAAAATATAAGATGGTCAGACATAATATGGATGACGTAAGTGAAATGAATATGATTTCAATCATAAAATGCAAATGGTAAAATTATTTACGTAGTTTAATATGTGGAGGTAGACATTTAAGCAATGTAACTAAAAATAATTTAGTTTTTTAACGTGTTGACATGATTGTGATGTGGATTTTAGGTTTTGTTTTAAAACCCTTTTTGCTTGCAAGTGCACAAGGTTATTTGCAGACAAGCGAGTATAGGGGTGTCGATCCCACAAGGAACAATATTGATTTTTAATTTCAACTCTTCCAATTATAAAGAATAAGTTGAATGAGGAGTGTAATTATCAATATGATTAAAGAAGCAAAAAGAAGAGTAAAAGTGTGAAGTAGAGAGAATTCAGATGAAAGAACGTTCTAGGATTTCGGATTTCACCTTTGGTGCAAATATTGAATTGCTAATTCAAACGGGTATTTGATTTGTCTCTTGTGCAACCTAAGCTACAAGCATTAAGTTATGAATTGAAAAGATGAATTATAATTATCAAATAAAACTATTTATCTAGTGATTTAGCATGAATTATTCTTTTAGATATAACTCATCTAATTTTTAGCATAAATTATTCAATTTTAACAATTATAATTTTAAGTTTATTTGCATAATGTCATATTAGCCTACAAGGTCTAATATTCATTTAAGATAGCAAATTAAATTATTATATTCAACATGATTAAACAATAGTATTAGGATGCATAAGTAGGTTATGATTAATTTTATTCTCAAAATTATGCAATCAAAGAGACAAAAATTAGCCCAAAAGAAATTAGCAAAAATAATATTATTATCAAGAATCCATCCTATTCCTAAAAATGAGTAGTTTAGCAGGCCATAGTTAGTGAAAACACCATAATAATTGGTATCACTCCCTATGCCCAAACTTTTGTACTCAATTACAAACTAATTAAGTACACACTCTCAAATTTGAGTTACAAATGAGAAGAGAAAAATAGCCAATAAAGCTTATTTTCTTCCAAGCGCTTGAATCCAAATGGTTTCGTCTTACAAAATAGTCTCTACTCTCTAAGAAAAATAGAAGATAGAAGATGAGAATGAGAAGATGCTTGGGTGAATGGATGAGTGTGTGGATGCTCCAACCCATGGCCCCTATTTATAGTGCAAAATTAACCCCTCTTGATACCCAAAAATTAATGAAAATTAATTTCAATTAATTAGTGGCTGTTATAATGCATAAGAGAAGGCTAGTCTTAAGCTAACAATTAATTTATGATTAATTACATTTGACTAGGTTAACAATTAGCCATGTGGGAAATTTAGGGAAAGGAGTGGGCTGCAAAGGAGGAGTTGGATGAATGGTGATGGGATACCAGGATAGGCCCAACTAATTTGTTGGGGAGAGGAAGAGAAGAAGAGGAGCTGGGTAGTGGGAGATGGCTGCTGGGCTTCGGTTGGGTCATGTGAACAGGCCCACACTGGCTGGTGAGAGAGAGGGGTTGTGAGGGGTTGCTGAGCTGAGGAGATGGGCCGCGCGAACTAGGCTGTTGAAACAGGCCATCGGCCCACACGAGGGAGAAAGAAAAAGAGGAGAGCTGTGGGGAAATGCCTGATAGGCAGCACCTCATAGGCCCAGGCGGAGGTAGAGGAGAGATGAGTGAGGAGAGAAGAAGGGGGACTGGGGGGGAAAGCCTGATGCGCCGCGGTGCTCAGGCCCACTGGCCGACCTTATTCTTCTTCCTTTCTTCTTTTGAGCTCTTGACCTTGATCCTTAAGTTTGGCATTCATGAAAATTGGACAAATTCGAATTGGCTTGATCAACTTCGTACCCAAATTCTTTTATTTTATTTTTACGTGAAAATCACATAAATTATGCATTATTTACTCATAGAAATGTGTTTCGGAGACTTAAAAGTAGGTAAAATAAAGGAGAAAATTACATAAAAAATATGAATTATCAACTCCCCCACACCAAAACTTTGCTAGTCCTCGAGCAAAGAATATCATCGATATATATATTCATTTAAACCATCAAGTAGAATAAGATTAAGGAAGAAAATCAAGTGATCCAACTATGAATCTCCACTTCACATCACATATTTCAATTCACTACCCAACCCACAACTCATCATCAAACACTTCTAATTCCAACTAAGTCAATAGGCCAAAATTCAAGCAAATTAAGCGCATAGTGATACCATGTAGTAAACCGTAAGCGCAAAACTTCACCCCACATACAAAAATCACAAGAGCATCTTTAAAATCAAGTCCCCAATGCCAAGTCATCTTATCAATCCCTTTTTTTTATTTTTTCTCTTTTTTTTGAGGCTTTAAATTTTTCAGAAGTTACTCGATTCCATGTGCTTTCTTGAGTGGATAAAGATATGAGTAAAGATGACACACAGAGAAACACTCAATACATATTCAGGTGATTAAAGATATGGATAAAGATAGAACCTAAACATTGGTACCGAATTAAAACTTGAATAATTCAATTTATTTTAATTATTTGTTGAAAAGTCAAAGGAGAACTCAATGCTTATCAAATACTCAAGGTGACATTGAAGATGGGGTTACATCTCAAAATCGGCTACATAGCGACATTAACACAGCAAAAATCTTGGTCTCCAACTAGTCAAAGCTAGAAATAATCTCTAATGAGCATGGATCACATGAATCAAATCCACATAATAAGAGTAGAATATGCATAATCATAACACTCAGGCTCTTCCCAAAATCAAATTCACCCAAAGATTTTCAAATTTAAATTTCCTCAAAATTTTCGATTTGCCTTTCCCCCACACCTGAACCTTACATTGCCCTCAATGTAAAAAAAAAAAAAACAATAAGAAAGAGGAAAATGGAGAAAAGAGCAACACAACCTGACAGTACGAGGAAGTCATATCCATATAAGCCCAATAAGTCAAACTCGCAAAGTGCCTTCACAACCACCACCAACCAAAAAAGCCAAAAACCAAGTGAAAAATCACACCCAAAGACACAAGCACACCAAAAAGAAAATAAAATAAAATAAAATAAAAGACTCAAACTTTCCTAAAAATATTGGATTGCCTCCCAACAAGCGCTAAGTTTTATGTCTTCAGCCAGACAAGGTCCCACCCACTAATCATAGTAGACAGGATCTATTAGATTGATAGATTCAATCAGACTAGGGTCAACATCATAACTCACAACAAGTTTCAAATGTTGACCATGTACCATAAGAACTCTACCATTTTGGGGATCCATAATTTGAACTACCCCAAAGGAAAATACTTGTTGGACAACAAAAGGACCATCCCATCTAGATCTCAACTTGCCAGAAAATAACTTAAGCTTAGAGTTAAAAAGCCAAAGCTTCTGATTAGGTTCAAAAGATTTACGAGAAATCATTTTATCATAAAAAGCTTTGGTTTTGACTTTATAAATCTTAGCATTCCCATAGGCTTCATTACGCAATTCATCTAATTCATTCAATTGAAGCCTATGGTTAGAACCTGCTTGTTTTATATCAAAATTAAAAGTTTTAATAGCCCAAAAAGCACGGTGCTCTAATTCAACTGGCAAATGACAAGCCTTACTAAAAATAAGCCAGTAAGGAGACATCCCAATGGGAGTCTTAAAAGCAGTACGATAGGCCCAAAGACCATCATACAATCTCAAAGACCAGTCTTTCTTATCGGGTCAAACCGTTTTCTCAAGTGTAGACTTGATCTCACAATTAGACACCTCAACTTGACTGCTAGTCTGAGGATGATAAGGAGTGGCTACTTTATGAGTCACAGAATACTTTCTAAGCAAAGGCTCAAAAGATCGGTGACAGAAATGACTACCTCCATCACTAATAAGAGTTCTAGGGATACCATATCGACAGAAAATGCACTTTTTCACAAACTTAACCACAACGTTGTGGTCATTGGTCCTAGTAGCCTGAGCTTCCACCCATTTTGACACGAAATAAACAGCAACCAATATGTAAACAAATCCAAAAGTTGGAAGAAAGGGACCCATGAAATCAATGCGCCACACATCAAATGCTTCAACAATCAGAATAAGGGAAAGGGACATCATATCACGATGGGACAGGGCACCCGTACGTTGACAACCCTCACAAGCAAGACAGAATCGGTGAGCATCTCTAAGCAGAATGGGCCAGAAGAACTCACTTTATAGGACTTTAGCAGCTGTCCTACGACCTCCAAAGTGAGCACCACAAGCATAAGAGTGACAAATGGTGAGAATACTATGAATTTCACTATCGGGGACACATATACGTACCACTTGGTCAGGGCAATATTTGAAAAGATAAGGGTCTTCCCAATAGTAATACCTTACTTGTGAGAAGAACCTATCTTTCTCTTGTTTGGACCAGTGAGGAGGAATCTTACCAGTGGCAAGGTAGTTCACAATGTGACCAAACCAAGGGAGAGGGGTATGTGACACAGCAAATAGTTGCTCATCAGGAAACTGGTCAGAAAATCCAACTGAGTTACAATACACTCATTAAGGATTCTAGACAAGTGGTTTGCAACAGAATTTTTAGAACATTTCCTATCTTTTATTTCAACACCAAATTCTTGGAGCAACAAAATCCATCTAATGAGTCTTGGTTTAGTGTCATTCTTAGCCAACAAGTGTCTTAATGCAGCATGATCAGTAAACACAATCACTTTTGAACACAAAAGGTATGGACGGAATTTATCAAGTGCAAATACAATAGCTAGCAACTCTTTCTCAGCAGTTGAATAATTCTTTTGGCTATCAGTAAGAGTTCTACTAGCATAGTAAATGATATGAGGCATTCTATTCACCCTTTGACCCAAAACAGCCCCAATAGCAAATTAGATGCATCACACATAATCTCAAATGGCAAAGAAAAATTAAGAAAAATCAGGAGGTTGCACAATAGGGGCTGACACTAATGAAGAACAAAGCTTCTCAAAAGCTTACACATAAGACTCATCGGTCACAAAAGGTGTATTACACAACCCAAAAGGCATCCTCCGATAGATAAAGGTACCTGATGGGCATGTAAATGTTGTTTTCTCTTGGTCATCAGGATAGACAGGTATTTGGTTGTAACCGAAATAACCATCTAAAAAGCAATAAAAACTCTGTCCAGTAAATTTTTCCAAAATTTGATCAATGAATGGGAGAGAAAAATGAACCTTTCTAATTACAGAATTCAACATTATGTAATCAATACACACTCTCCACCCTGTAGGTTGTCTAGTGGGAATCAATTCACCTTCATTATTCTTAACCACAGTTACGCCAGATTTCTTAGGGACTACTTGAACTTGACCGACCCATTGACTATCAGAAATAGGGTAAATAATACATGCATCTAAAAGCTTTACTACTTCTTTCTGAACAACTTCTTTCATGTGAGGGTTTAGTCTGCGTTGCATTTGCCTAACAGGTTTAGCATCGTCCTCTAAATGAATCCTATGCATACAAATTATAGGACTAATCCCTTTCAAATCAGCCACTGACCACCCAATAGCACCCTTATGATCAGATAGATATAAATTAGCTCTTCCTCTCGATCACAAGATAAAAGAAAAGATATAATAACAGGTAGGGTCTCTTTGGGGCCTAAAAACACATACTTGAGTGAATCAGGAAGAGGTTTTAACTCAAGTTTAGGTGCGCACACAATATAAGGTGGCATAAGAGAACTAGCCAAAGGGGGAAGGGATTCATAAGTGGACACCCAAGATGAAGACTCAAGATGAGGAGTGAAATCAAGAATAGAATCCATCTCAACTATTGTATTTCCAAAATCACACAATCTCAAATCCCCACGAGAAAGATAGGTTCCCAAGGGATCACTAATCAGAATAGCCGGCAAAGCTTCTTTAATCATTTCATCAATCACATCAACAAAGAAGCATTCAGATTCATCTTCAAACACAGGTTAAGTAGAAGCTTTGAAAATATTAAGCCTAACCCTCATATTCATGACCCAGACATCCGTCACTCTTGACCTACAATTAATGGTAGCATTAGCTGTGGCTAAGAAGGGACGTCCTAAAATAAGAGGGATTTGCTTATAAGCATGACTGGGGTCTATGTCCAACACAACAAAGTCAACAGGAAAGAATCCTTTATCAATTTGTACCAAGACATCATCAATCCGTCCCCTAGGAGTCCTAACTGACCTATCAGCAAGCTGAAGGGTACAGTTGGAAGGTTTCAGTTCACCTAATCCCAACTCTAAGTAAATAGAATATGGTATCAAATTAACACTAGAACCCAAATCCAAAAGTGCCCTTTCAATTTTGTGATTACCAAAATAACATGATATGGTAGGGATATCAGGATCTTTAAACTTAGGTGAAGTGTCATGTTTCAAAATTGAGCTCACTTGTTCACTTAGAAGAGCCTTTTTAGACTTGTTATCTTTAGATTTCCTTTCAAAAGTGCACATGTCTTTAAGGAACTTAGCATAAGCAGGGATTTGTCTAATCGCTTCCAAGAGAGGAAGATTGACCTTAACTTGCTTAAAGGTCTCTAGGATGTCATCTCTTTGCTTGTCTTTCCTAGAAGGGAATGGTGCATCCAAAGCTTGAGGGTAAGGAATCCTTGGCTTATATGCCACAGAAGATTCAAACACAACAGGAGAAGGGGATGGGTCATTCTCTTTTTTAGATTCGAGGTCACTCTCCAAGGTCTTAAGTCTTTCTTTTTTATCATGTTCCTTCTCACTCACCTTATTATCTGCTTCTTTACCACTCCTAAGAACCATTATAGCTTTCAATTGTTCAAATTGTTGGCCTTTAAAGTTCGGTATGGGATGACTTGGAAGTTTTCCTTCTTCTCTTTTACCTACAGCTATGGCTAGTTGTCCAAGTTGGGTTTCTAATTTAGCTATAGATTGTGAGTGGGAGTCAACAATATGCATTTTAGACTCAATTCCTTGAACTTTAGGATCAACATTTTGGACAACAAAAGTCAAGATATCAAGGGCAGAAATTACCTTGTCAATTAGAGCTCCCAGATGGAGTTGGATGGGAAGAAGGAGGGGCATATCTCTAGTTTTGAAAACGAAGAGGGGTAGGTCTACTGGACTGGGCCTGAGGATTCTTAACATTTTGAGACCTCTATGAAAAATTAGGATGATTCCTCCAACCATGGTTATAGGTATTCGAATATGGATTATTAGAAGGAGGAAATCCTTGTGCAGCATTTGCTTATTCAGGCACACAGTCAGACTTACTAATACATGGACAATCAACAGAAGCATGCATGGGACTAGCACAAATCGAATACACATCTTGCATAGAAGGGGCATTAGACACTTTGTTCATGCACAATAATTGATTAAATTTCTTAGCTAAAGTATCAACTTTACTAGAAAGGTCAACTGAATGTGAAACCTCATAAATCCCCCCTTTACTTCCTAATTGCCTGGGTAAATCAGAATGTAAGGAAGCAGCATGCAGATGTGAATTTTTACTCAAATATTCAAACAATTCCCAAGCTTCTTTAGGAGTTTTGTACAAGAAACTACCACCACATGATGTATCAACTATTTGTCTATTATGCTCATCTAAATCAAAGTAAAAACTCTGAACAAGTTGCCACATAGGTACCTCATGGTGAGGACAACTTCACAACAACTCTTTAAACCTTTCCCAACTTTCATGCAATTGCTCATTTTTATTCTATGAGAAAGTGGTTATAGCACGTCTTAAAGTAGTCAGTTTTCTAATAGGGAAAAACTTTTTTAAAAATTCCTTTCGTAATTGATCCCAAGTGGTGAAATTTGTCTCAGTATCCAACCAAGCGTTAGCTTTATCTTTTAAGGAAAAAGGAAAAAGCCGCAAGTGAAGAGTATCATCAGAGATATTATTCAAGAATACAGTAGAACAAATCTCTAAGAATGCATCAACGTGCTTGAAAGGATTTTCAGACTCTAGCCCATAAAATGACGGCAACATTTGGATAAGAAAATGTTTAATCTCAAATGGCACCGTAACAGTGGGCATGTGTGTTCTTATCGGTGAATCATATATGGCAGGAGTGAAATACTCCTTAAGTTGCTTAGGTGGTGGGGTTTGTTCTTCAGCTATCTTTTCCTTAGATTCCTTTTTCTTAGCTCTTATCTTTCGAAGAGAGCATTCAATTTCAGGATTATATGGTATGAGATCTAAGTACAAAGAACGTCTACCATTCAATCAAAAATCACTATTCGTTCCCCGACAACGGCGCCAAAAACTTGATGTGAATTTTATATTTTGTTTTAAAACCCTTTTTACTTGCAAATGTACAAGGTTAATTGTAGACTAGCGAGTATAGGGGTGTCGATCCCACAAGAAACAATATTGATTTTTAATTTCCACTCTTCCAATTATAAAGAATGAGGAGTGTAATTATCAGTATGATTAAAGAAGCAAAAAGAAGAGTAAAAGTGTCAAGTAGAGAGAATTCAGATGACAGAATGTTCTAGGATTTCGGATTTCACCTTTGATGCAAATATTGAATTGCTAATTCAAATGGGGATTTGATTTGTCTCTTGTGCAACCTAAGCTACAAGCATTAAGTCATGAATTGAAAAGATGAATTATAATTATCAAATAAAACTATTTATCTAGTGGTTTAGCATGAATTATTCTTTTAGATATAACTCATCTAATTTCTAGCATAAATTATTCAATTGTAATAATTATAATTTTAAGTTTATTTGCATAATGTCATATTAGGCTACAAGGTCTAATATTCATTTGAGATAGTAAATTAAACTATTATAATTAACATGATTAAACAATAGTATTAGAATGCATAAGTAGGTTATGATCAAGCTTACACTCAAAATTATGCAATCAAAGAGACAAAAATTACCCCAAAAGAAATTAGCAAAATTAATATTATTGTCAAGGATCCACCCTATTCCTAGAAATGAGTAGTTTAACCGACCATAGTTAGTGAAACACCATGATAATTGGTATATTTCACTCCCTATGTCCAAACTTTTGTACTCAATTACAAACTAATTAAGCACACACTCTGAAATTTGACTCACAAATGAGATGAGAACAGAATAGAAAAATAGCTAATAAAGTTTATTTTCTTCCAAACGCCTGAATCCAAATAGTTTTGTCTTACAAAATACTTTCTACTCTCTAAGAAAAATAGAAGATAGAAGATAAGAATGAGAAGATGCTTGGGTGAGTGGATGAGTGTGTGGATGCTCCAACCTATGGCCCCTATTTATAGTGCAAAATCAACCCCTCTTGATGCCCAAAAATTAATGAAAATTAATTTCAATTAATTAGTGGCTGTTATAATGCATAAGAGAAGGCTAGTCTTAAGCTAATAATTAATTTTTGATTAATTGCATTTGACTAGGTTAACAATTAGCTATGTGGGAAATTTAGGGAAAGGAGTGGGCTGTAAAGGAAGAGTTGGATGAATGCTGATGGGCTACTAGGATAGGCTCAACTGATTTGTGAGGGAGAGGAAGAGAAGAAGAGGAGCTGAGTGGTGGGAGATGGCTGTTGGGCTTCGGTTGGGTGAATAGGCCCACACGGGCTGGTGAGAGAGAGGGGCTGTGAGGGGCTGCTGAGCTGAGGAAATGGGCCTCGTGAACTAGGCCACTGAAAAAGGCCATCGACCCACACAAGGGAGAAAGAAAAAGAGGAGAGCTATGGGGAAGCGCCTGATGGGCCGCACCTCACAGGCCCAGGCAGAGGTAGAAAACAGATGAGTGAGGGGAGAAGAAGGGGGACCGGGGGCGAAAGCCTGATGGGCCGCGGAGCTCAGGCCCACTGGCCGGCCTTGTTCTTCTTCCTTTCTTCTTTTGGGCTCTTGACCTTGGTCCTTGAGTTTGGCATTCATGAAAACTCAGACAAATTCAAATCGGCTTGATCAACTTCGTATCCAAATTTTTTTATTTTATTTTTACCTGAAAATCACATAAATTATGCATTATTTACTCATAAAAATGTATTTTGGAGATTTAAAAGTAGGTAAAATAAAGAAGAAAATTACATATAAAATATGAATTATCAGTTTGTAAAATTAAAGAAGTAAAATTAAATTGAATATGACATTGAATCACGAAATAAGTAATCATGTCATGGTATATTTTTGTATAATATTGCATTTAGTAATTTGAAATGCATTGCAAATTGGAGGGAAAAAAAATGAAGGGAAGTTATTGAATTGGAATGTTAGCACGAATTCTTTGGAAATTATTAGAAAATTATGTTAGGCAATAGTATATATATTAGTGTCTAAAATAATTAACATGATTAAATTTAAATGTATTTGGCACGTTGGTTAAAATATTGACTATTTTTATATTAGATGTATAAAATAAGTTAATACATTATACAATCATATGAATCTCATAAAATGAATATGACTTGATTAGTTTATTAAGAATGTTAATATGAGAAGGTTACATGTATAAAAATATAAGATGGCTATATATAATATGGATGACTTCAGTAAAATGAATATGATTTCAATCATAAAATGCAAACAGTAAAAATTATTTACACAATTTAATATGTGGAGGTAGAGATTTAAGTAATGTAACTAAAAATAGTTTAGTTTTTTTAAAGTGTTGACATGTTTGTAAAATTAAAGAAGTAAATTTACATTGAATATGATATTGAATCATGAAGAAAGTAATCATGTCATGATATGTTTTTATATAACATTACATTTAGTAATTTGAAATGTGTTGCAAATTGGAAAAAAAAATGGAGGAAAGTAATTGAATTGGAATGTTAGCATGAATTCTTTGGAAATTATTGGCAAATTATGTCATGCGATAGTATATGTTGGTGTCTAAAATAATTAATATGATTAAATTTAGATGCATTTGGGATGTTAGTTAAAATTTATTATATTTTCATGTTAGATGTATAAAATATGTTAATATTTTAATTAATTAACAATATATTAATACAATTAATATGCTTGTAGATCGTAATTTTATCTTGATTATAGATCCTAGCATCCCCCAATCATTTACTAGTTTACTTGAGGGAGACGATTCACCCCAAATTGGGGTGAATAGTACCACCCCTATTACCCCAACTAATCCCCAATTATCTTATCCCTCATATCTACCGCCTAACTATAACCAACAGATGTACCAACCACATTACATACCACAACCCCACTTGAAGAATCTAAGTGGTAGCTCAGGTCAAAACCTCCATAACAATCCTCCATCTTATTACCCCACCTCATAATAATATGCACAATGTGCATAACAGTGAGTACGTATATTACCCTCCTTACTGTCCTCCACCGCATACCACCTCAAATTACTTTTCTGCTGGAGCAACGCTATACTTTTATGCATGCTATCTGGATCAATGGTTAGGTTAGGGAACTCTGAAACCAATATTTACCCGAGTACGGAAAGGGATGTGGAGGAACGACTGGGGGTACAAGTATCGATGCGAAGAAGTGAACGGTTGAAGAGGATCAACAACTGATACATGCTTGGATTAACATAGGCACGGACACCATTATCGGGAATGATCAAAAGAAGATTAGCCTCTAGGCTGGAATGGCCTCCAATTTCAATGACCACCATCAACGAGGAGCCTCGACACTTTCTTGGAAGACGCTGAATAGCCGATGGGGTCGATACTCCCCACTCGTTAGTAAATAGGCGAGTATTATGTTAGAGGTGGAGCATATTAACCAAAGTGGTGGGAACGAGGTTATGATTATGGAGGCAACACACAGTTATATAAAGAACGTACAGGGAAGAAGTTTAATTTAGAGCACTGGTGTGAGATGCTAAAGGACCAACCGAAATAGAGGATGATATGTGACCCATTGAAGTCAGGGTCAAGATCGTTGAAAAGGTCCAATCCCGACACTGAAGAGGCAGTAAAGGAAGGCCCCAGTGGGAGTGAAAGATCGGAGGGGAGGAGAGCAGCAACGAGAAGGCTAAAGCAAAAGGCAAATAAGACCGTCATTGATTTAGTCACAACTCAGTTGCAGAACTTGAGCAGTAATAGTAGTGGTATGAGTGACATGTTCAAAGATTTTATCGCAGTAGCAAAAGAAGAAAAAACTTAGAAGATGATGATGAGAGAAGAAAATCTGAGGGCCCAAGAGGATAGAATAATGATGATGGACACCTCAATGATGAATCCTGAACAAGCGGCGTATTATGAGCAAAGAAGAGCATATATCATGAAAAGGAGATCACAACAATCATCATCATCTCAGTAATATGTCTCCCCTTTGCCTCCATTATGTAGATTATAAAAACTATGTCGCTCAGATGAAGTTGTAAGATCGTGCTATGCAACTTTATTTTACTATATGTTGTATTAGATATGAGTTGGTGTAATCATGTTATGATATGAATTTATGAAATTGGTATGTCTATTATTATTTAATCAATTGATTACTCTTCTATACGTTAACACTTGTACATTATTATGTTACACAGGCTATTTGTAATAGATAATTTTAATGTTGAGAAGCTGCCTCTTGGGGAAGATTCATCCTCCTCATCCTCCTCATCTTCATCGATACTAATGTCATGGTTATGGGCACTTTTCTCCAACATCAGCAACTGCAACAGGAAATGGCCACCCTCTTGCAACTTAGGGAAGCAACAAGAAAGCTGACGCCTTCGGATCTAGGCCTCGGCTAAAGAAGAGATTTATTAACAGGGATAGAGAAGCTGCCCACGACCGCTTGTACAACGATTCCTTCGCCGATGATTCATTGTACAACGGTCACCATTTTCGTCACAGATTTCGAATACGGAGGCACTTATTTCTCCGCATTGTGGAAGCACTTGGCCATAATTCAGAGTACTTACAGGTTAGGTACGATGTAGCCGAAAAGCGTTGGTTGACGTCATTAACCAAGTGTACCGCAACCATGTGAATTCTTGCCTATGGTGTAGCAATTGATTGTGTTGATAAGTACTTGAGGATTTGGGCAAGCATTGCAATGGAATGCATGAAGAAGTTCACCTTAGGCGTCATTTGAGGTTTTTGGGGAAGAGCACTTGAGAAAACCCAATCAAGCTGATGTTGATCACTTACTACAAGTTGCTGAAACCTATGACTTTCTTGGTATGTTGGAAAGCATAGATTGTATGCATTAGGAGTGGAAGAATTGTCCTGTGGCTTAGAAGGCATCATTTCAAAAGCAAATTTATAAGGTGCCAACTATTATTCTTGAAGTTGTTACATCATACGACCTTTGGATATGGCATGCGTTCGTCGGGTTGCCTGGAAGTCTCAATGACATAAATTTCCTTAACCACTCATCAGTTTTCCAAGAGCTATATGAGGATCGGGCTCTTAAATGTGAGTATGTTGCCAATAGGCATCAGTATAATATAGGATATTATCTTTTGGACGGAATTTATCCAAAATGGGCGATATTTGTTAAAACTATTTCTCTTCCCCAAGGACCGAAGAAAAAACTCTTTGCAGAACATCAAGAGTCAGTTAGAAAGGATGTTGAACGAGCCTTCAGTGTTTTACAAGCTCGATTTGTCATTGTATATGGTCCCGCTCGTCTAATGGATCAAAGAGAAATTGATATTATTATGAGAGCATGTGTGATACTCTATAACATAATTATTGAGGCTGAGTGGGACAATTACGAGCTTGCATTTGACTATGACGTTGTCGATGGAGCCGTCCTGGAGCCGATTATTAACTACGCCCACCATCCATGCTATGAGATGTATTTTCAACGAGCACGCCAAGTTCGCAACTCCGACACCCATGCAGCTCTTCAAGCAGACTTGATTGAAGAAATATGGAAGCGAAATTCGGGTCGGCAGCAGAGAGGATAATTAACATCGTCATATTGTAATTTTGTTAAAATTATTGAACTATTGTAATTTTTTTTGTCAATCAATGTATTTTTTTTATTCATCGAAGTATTGTAATTTTTACATTCAAACATGTGTAATTTTTTTAAAATTCATCCTCCTATGTTTTTTAAAAAAACTATGCGTCTTTAATTAGTTTTGTTCTTAAATTATTATGTGCAAATTGTTTTTCACATAAATAATAAAGCTAAG
>JAKOGI010001101.1:200000-205000 GCA_029747015.1 Carnegiea gigantea
AACACCGTCATCGCACCCCGAAGGATAACGCCCCCCAAGGGGCAATGCCACGAAGGGCCCTCAAATACTGTGAGTGCCAACTAAGTCCAAGCAATGCTCGAACTTAGCTATAGGAAGAGGCTTGGTTAACATGTCTGCAGGATTCTCTGAAGTATGAATCTTCCTCACAACTATTTCCCCTACAGCAACTGTATCTCTAATATAGTGATACTTGACACTGATGTGCTTGGTCTTTGAATGGTAGGCATCATTCTTAGTCAAGTGGATGGCACTCTGACTATCAGAAAACACCACAGTGGTAGCCTGTGGAACTCCAAGCTCAGTAACGAGGCCCCTCAACTAAGTAGCTTCCTTCACTCCTTCAGCAGCAGCAGCATACTCAGCCTCTGTAGTAGAAAGAGCCGTAATAGACTGAAGCAATGCTTACCAGGAGATAGCACCTGCACACATAGTGAAGATATACTCAGATATGGACTTTCTCCTATTAAGATCACCAGCATAGTCAGAATCAACAAAGCCTGTAACATCATATGTAGCAGCTTTGTTTCTAGCAAACACCAACCCCTTATTAACATTAACCTTCACAGAGCGAAGGATCCACTTCACAGCTTCCCAATGATCCTTTCCAGGAGTATGCATATACCTACTTACCACACTCACAGCATGTGATAAGTCTGGCCTAGTGCATACCATAGCATACATCAACTACCAACAGCACTAGAATAAGGGACATTAGACATTCTATCTATATCCTCTTTAGATTATGGACAACACTCAGCAGACAATCTGAAATGTGCAGCAAGGGGTGTGAAAACTGCCTTACAGTTATCTATATTAAATCTGCCTAGCACTTTCTCAAGGTAGTGTCCTTGAGACAAGTACAGCTTACCAGCCTTTCGATCCCTCCGAATCTCCATGCCCAGAATCTTCTTTGCTGTACCCAGGTCCTTCATCTCAAACTCGTCACTGAGTTGAGATTTCAACTTGCTAATTAAGGATTTATCCTTAGAGGCAATCAACATATCGTCAACATACAATAGCAAGTAAATAAAAGAACCATCAGAATATTATCTATAATACACACAATTATCATATCAACTACGTGTGCATCCTTGTGCAATCATAAAGGTGTCAAACCTTTTATACTACTGCCTTAGAGCCTGCTTAAGTCCATATAAGGACTTCTTTAATCTACACACCAGTTGTTCCTTCCCAGGAACAACAAAATCTTTGGGTTGCCTCATGTAGATTTCCTCCTCCAACTCCCCATGAAGGAATGCACTCTTCACATCAAGCTGCTCCAACTCCAGATCAAACAATGCAACAAATGCAAGCAGCACTCTAATGGAGGTATGTCTAACAACAGGTGAAAATACCTCATTATAATCAATACCTTCCTTCTAGTTGAAATCACGAATAACTAGGCATGCTTTCCACCTTGCATCTTCAAGTCCAGGAATGCCTTCCTTTTTCTTGTAGATCTATTTGGCAATTAAGGCTCTCCGGCCTTTAGGTAGCTCACACAGTTCCCAAGTCCGATTCGTTTGCAAACTCTCCATTTCCTCTCACATAGCTAGGATCTAATTAGGTGAAGTTGGACAGGAGATTGCTTCAGTATAGGTTGAAGGTTCAAAACCTTCAGGCACCTCCTCTGTAACTGAAAGTGCATATGCTATCAGTCCCTCATCATCATTATAGCAAGTAGGCCTTCTGATCTCCCTCTGAGGACGATCACGAGCTATAGAGTGAGCAACCTCCACCTGAGGCTGATCAGAACTGATAGTGCCAGGTTCAGTAACCTCTGCCTCCCTGTTGGGCTAATTAGCAGCCCCGCCTTAAGCTACGACGGTCTCCACTTGTATCTCCATACTGGTATCCTCCTGATCACCTGCACTAGTAGAAGAAATAACAGAATCCTCTCCAAAAGATAACATAGCAGTCTCATTGAAAGTTACATCCCTGCTCCAAATGACTTTCTTAGACTCAGGACACCACATGCGATATTCTTTAGACTCAGATGCATATCCAAGAAACATACATTTGACAGCCCTAGGGGCTAATTTCCCAGTATTCACATGGACATACACAGGACATCCAAATATTCTTAAACTAGAATAATCAACAGGATTACCTGATCATACTTCTTCTGGGATCTGAAAATCAATGGAGGTGTGTGGTGAACGATTTACCAAGTAGCATGCTGTGGAAATAGCCTCAGCCCAGAAAGCTTTGTGATCCCAAACCCCTGCATTAGAAAGCATACATCGAGCTTTCTCCAGTAGAGTCCTATTGATTCGTTCTCCAACTGCATTTTACTATGGTTTTCCAACCAAAGTCTTGTGCCTAGCTATGCCATTCACTGCACAGAACTCATCAAATTCTGACTCAACAAACTCAAGACCATTGTCTGTCCTAAGTTTCTTAATCTTTCTCCCAGTCTGGTTCTCAACCAGAGCCTTGAACTTCTTGAACATGGAGAATGTCTCATTTTTCTATCTCAAGAAGTAAACCCAAACATTGCGTGAGAAATCATCAACAAAAGTTAACATATAGCACTTACCCCCAAGAGAAGGAACCTTTGAAGGACCCCACAGATCAGAGTGAATGCAATCAAGGATCCCCTGAGTACAATGCTTTGCTTTAGAGAAACCCACCCTATTCTGTTTCCCAAAAATACAGTGATCACAAAAATTAAGCTTACCCGTACCAGCGCTACGCAGACAACCTTTTTTGCTTAGCCTGGTCTTCCCTTTCTCACTCATATGGCCTAATCTCATGTGCCATAACCTTGTATCATTAACATCTGCTGATGCTGTACCAATTGTAGCTACTCCTGTAACTATAGTTCCTTGTAGGATATAGAGACTGCCCTGCTGCAATCCCTTCATTACTACCATGGCTCCCTTTATCACTTTTAGGACACCATTCTCCATAATAATCCTGCAACCGTTAGTCACAAGAGTACCCAAAGAGATTAAACAACTAGTCATATCAAGTATGTGACGAACTTTAGACAAGGTTCTGACTATGCCATCATGGGTTTTAATATGCACAGTACCTATTCCTGTAACCTTGCACTCAGCATCGTTGTCCATAAGTATAACTCCAGTATCAACAGGCTCATAAGTGACAAACCAGTCCCTACGAGGACACATGTGATATGTACAACCAAAATCTAAAACCCAATCATCACTTAACCCCTTCTCTGAGGTAGTGGCCAAAGACATAGCAGCAAGTAACACGTCACTATCAGATTCTGACTCTGCTACACAATCAGCTGTAGCAGTTTTCTCCTTTTCCTCTTTCCCTTTCTTTTTCTTTAGTTTCCAGCAGTTAACCTGAATATGACCCAATTTACTACATTAATTGTAGGTCTTATTGGAATGAGGATTCTTAGACTTAGATCGGTTCTTTTTCTTATTACCGTTCCCCTTTTGCTCAGTCATTCTACCCCTAACAACTAATCCTTTAGCCGGATCAGCATGGATATCATCGTCAAATTTCTCCTTAGACAGCAGATTAGACTTGACATCCTTAAACAATATAGTATTAGAATTACTATATAGCATAATCTCCTTATAGTGTGTATAAGAGGGGGGTAGAGACACAACAAGCATAATAGCTTTATCCTCATCCTCAATCTTTACATCCAAACTCTCCAAATCAATAAGAATAGAGTTAAACTCATTCAAATGTTTTTGAATAGGGGTACCTTGAGCCATACGAAAGGTGTACAACCTTTCCTTGAAACAGATCTTCTTGGCTAGACTCTTCGTCATGTAGAGTTCCTCCAGCCGAGTCCACAGATCCATTGTAGTTGCCTTATCGAGCACCTCTCGCATGACATGTGGTGCCAGGCACAACTGAATGGCTAAAACTACCTTCAACTCCAGTTCTTCTCATTCCTCGTCTGTCAGCAATCTACACCACTTCTTTTGGTCTACTGGCTATTGTTCATCAGTCATTTTTCGGATTTTACGTGAGGTCCTTGCAGGACCTTTCATAGCACATGCTGGATGAGAACTACTCTCATCTGCACCTTCCAGAGATTAAAACTAATCTCCCTATCAAATTTCTGAATATCAACCTTTATAATTGAAGACATCCTAAACCAAAGCTCTGATACCACTTGTTAGGAATTAGAGCAAACTAATTGTGAAAGCATTAGGATAAACAATGATAATCAAAAGTAAAACAACGATAACAAGAACAAAGCAATGACACACAAGATATACATGGAAACCCAATGTGGAAAAAAATCACGGATGGCGATGAGCACAATCAATCCACTATATGAGCAGGAGGAGTACAAAACGATCATAATCAGAACAAGTGATTTGATCCAACAGCAGAATTATAATCTCTCTTGTAATCTCTCTCAAAGTCTCTCTACCTCTCAATGTGTTTAGGGATTCAGGGATGATTTTAGATCCTAGGCAAGGCCTCTTTATATAGGGTCTAGAAGTCTAGGGTTTTACCCCTAGAAGAGAACCCCAACTGCCAAGAAGACTACACGCCAAAGCAAACCCTAGCCGCAAAAGAAAACCTGCGCCCGAATTGAGCATGGCACGACCGTGTCATATGGCACTGCACGCCAGTGCCTTTTTTCTATCTTTCTTCGACGCTCCACTTCTTCGCCCTAACACGTCTGTGTCGTCTAGCACGGTCCCACCGTGCTAATTCCTAGATTTTGGGCCATGAAACCCAACATCAAACAATTTGTAAGAAAAAACAAGCTTTGTCTTTTGAAATCGAAACTAGATGTCCATCGGATGATATTACTGCAAATCCAAGAATTAAAATATAAAGGACAAAACTAAGAAACGAACTAAATGCAAATGGATGATATTAGTGAATGGCTAAAGTAGGTGGTGGACCGGGTGTTGGGTTGGATGGAGCACTAACATAATCTGTCAAATCATTCATCCATCATCTATATATTTCGAGTTTTTACCCACTTTTGGGGTCGGGTGGAGCAGATATCCATCGGATGTGAGTAA
>JAKOGI010001101.1:210000-305000 GCA_029747015.1 Carnegiea gigantea
TGGCCATGTGAATCACATAGGAATGGGTGATAGAAAAAAGCCCGAGTATATAATGGGAGTCAATCAATTTCTAAAGTATGCTTTCAGTGGTAAGGAAGAGGGAACAGAGATGAGGTGTCCATGTATTCATTGTAATTTGTGTTTGCTCCAAAATCGAAGCATAATTCACAATCACTTGATAGTTTGAGGTATACTAAGGGACTATAATCCATGGATACATTATAGAGAAAGTAAGGAATAAGCTAATAGTAGTGATGATGAGATGGATGGTGAATTGTTAGATAAAGGTGATGGTTTATTTGCTCATGATGATATGACTCCATTACTTTGTGAGGCAAAAAATGTGTTTACTTATGATAACCCTGAAAGTACTGCAAACAATATAGAGAGTGGAGAAGGTAGCAATGAGGTTCTTAAGGAGTTTTATAAACTGAAGGAAGATGCCAAGGCATCATTATATCCTGGTTGTAAGACATTTACCAGATTGGAGTTTCTTATCACATTGCTTCATATTAAAGTGAGTTGTAAAAGGAGTGATAAATCATTTTTGATGTTGCTTAAGGCACTTCACAGAGGACTTAATTATGATAAAAACTTTTCTTAAAATTCTTACAAAGCTGAGAAGTTTACAAGAGCTCTAAGGTTGGATTATGTGAAGATTGATGCATGCATTAACCATTGCATTTTGCATTGGAAGGAAAATAAAGGTTTAGATAAGTGCCCTAAATGTGATGTTTCAAGATTGAAAGAAAAGGTCAGTGTCCAAGGTGATAATCATATTGACACTGATGATGATGATATGTCAAAGGTTAGGAGAATGCTACAATTAGTCCTTCATCATTTTCCATTAATCCCTATGCTTCAAAGGATATTCATGTCCTCGAAGCTTGTGAAGCATATGAGATGGCCCAAAGAGTGACGCTCCAATGATGGGAAAATGAGACTTCTAGTGGACTCCAAGGCATAGAAGCATTTAGATGAATTATATGCTAACTTTGCCACAGATCCACGAAATGTGAGGTTGGCTTTGTTTAATGATGGATTTAATCCAGGAGCACAAATTAGTAATCGGTATAGTATATGGACAATAATGTTGGTACCATACAATTTGCTTCCTTGGACGTGTATGGATAGCGCAAATTACATGCTATCTCCAATAATTCCAGGGCCCAAAGCTCCAGGGAACAACATGGATGTGTTTTTACAATCACTAATAGATGAACTAAAGGTGTTGTGGGAGGTTGGAGTAAACACATTTGATGCCTATAGCCGAGAATTGTTTGATATGTTTGAGGTGCTGATATGGACTGTTCAAGACTTTCTAGGATATACAGATTTATCTGGTTAGAGCACAAGAGGGTTTCTTGCTTATCCGCTCTGTCATAAAGATACATGTTCAGAAAGATTGAGTCATGGGAAAAAATGGTGATATATGGGTCATCGTAGGTTTTTAGAAGCAGAACATAAACGAAGGGTTAATAAGACATCTTTTAATAAGAGTGTAGAGAGAAGGCATCCTCCTATTCCACTTATTGGGCATGACATTTTGGATGAGCTTAGTGGTGTTGAGAATGTGTTCGAAAAAGATGCGAAGGGAAATAGAAAGACGGGTGAAAGGTATTTGGTAGTCCAATGGAAAAAAAGAGCATCTTCTTTGAACTTCCTTATTGGGGGCATCTTCTAATTTGTCATAACTTAGATGTAATGCATATAGAAAAGAATATTTGTAACAATATACTAGGAACTTTGTTTGACATACCTGGTAAGAATAAGGACTCATTGAATGCTAGATTGGATCTTGTTGCCATGAAAATGCATGAAAAATTAAGAGCTCAGTTGGTAGGAGACAAGTACGAAGTTCCCAAAGCACCATTCAACTTAACCTTGAGCGAAAGGAGACAAGTGGCTACATTTTGGGTGAAGTTATCTATTCCTGATGGATACTCTTCCAATATTTCATGATGTGTAACACCAGAGGATGGAAAGATTTTGGGAATGAAGAGCCATAATTGTCATGTATTCATGCAGGACTTGCTTTTGCCTGCCTTTCAAGATATTATGGATGATAAAGTCCTTGAACCCCTTATGGAACTTAGCAGGTATTTCAAGCAGTTGTGTTCTAAGAGTTTAACTGTGGATGTGTTGGAGAAAATGGAGAAAAGTGTAGCAATCACTCTATGCAAGCTAAAGCATATATTTGTTCTGGCATTCTTTGATGTTATGGTCCACTTGGCTATCCATATGGCAACTGAAGCTAGATTAGCGGGGCCTGTGCAATATCATTGTATGTACCGAGGTGAAAGGTAATACGAGTCCTTAAATTCGCACATGACATTTTATTAATTTAAAGGTAAAGATAATTTAATGGTTTTTTGTCTTGCTAGGAAAATGCGCACATATAAAGGTGATATGCGCAACACAGCTCATCCTGAAGGATGTATTGCACAGAGTTATATTTAAAATGAATGTTTAACCTTCTGCTCTAGATATTTGACCATGGCAGAGACCAAATTTAATCGTTTGGACCACAATGAGGTTTAGGAGGTAAACTTCCCCTATCAGTTATCTATCTTTGGAAAGGCGGGAAAGCCGATTGGGAAGGCAAGTTTTAAACAATTGAGCTTTGAAGATTGGGAATTGGCTCGACTTTATGTCCTAAAAAATTGCAATGAGGCTGAACCTTTTTTAAGTAAGTGTGCTTAGTAGACAACAAGTTGAAATAATATATTTTATTTTCATAGTTACTAACCTTGAGTTTAAATTATCAGTAAATATGAAAATGCCATTGATGTGCAAGGAATTACCTTTTTGGAATGGTTTGAGAACCAAGTAAGACAATCCAACATAACCAAAAATTTCATTTTTAAACATATGTCAATATTTTTTTCGTAATGTTTGCATTTATCTCTTGGTTGTAAAGCTTTGGAATGAAGGGGATGAAAGAGTGACAGAAGTATATGTGTGCTTAGCACGAGGTCCAATGAAAGGTGTATGTAGTTATGAAGGCTATGTGATTAATAGATTTAGGTTCCATACAACAAAGCGTCAAAGAAAAAGAAAAACTCAAAATAGTGGTGTTGTAGTTGAAGGGGAAACTGAAAGAGGTGAAAAGGACTTGTATGGTGCGTTAAAACAGATAATTGTGCTAGAGTATGGTGCCCTAAAAGATCGAACAGGACCTAGAGTTGCATGATTCAAACATAATGGTTTGATGTTTACATTGAGGGTAGAGGGATAAAAAGGGACAAGTTCGGCGCAACACTTGTTAATGTCACTGGTAGGTTACAAACAAATGGACCTTTTGTATTGGCTTACCAAAGTGATCAAGTGTTCTATGTTATAGTTCATAGTGAACCACAATAGAGAATGGTTATCAAAGTAAATCCGCGTAACTATTTTGATTTTCCTAATGTTGAGGACGTTGACAACATGGATGAATCATTGTGGGAAAATGTGGATAATGAACCACAATGGAGAATGGTTCAAGAGGAAGTCGATGAAGAAATCCCCCTTGTTAGAAATGATGTGGAACCAGACTCAATTGATGTGGATTTAGTGGATACTACCATTACCCAACATGCTTATTTTCAAGATGAGGAGGTTGATGTGAGTGAGGATGAAGAGGATGAGTTTCAGACAGAGAATCAGACATAGATTCCCTTAACAGGGACCTTGAAGAGGATGATTCAGAAAATGATAGTGATAATGAATAGGATTGCCAAGAGGTATATGCATGCATTTGTTGCCATAAGTGTTTAAATTTGTCATAATGTTTGTATAATGTGGATGATTAACTATGGATTATAGAGGGCAATGGCGACACATGGGGTAGATAATCAATTGCATGCTTCCAAACCCCCTCTCACTTATCGACGGAAGTGTAGGGCTGACCAAGCTCTTCGAAAAGGTGCTTATTCCAGCTTCATTGTCCTTATCCTCTGATTTGCAGATGCCTGATGCTATATTCTACTGGACTTGACTATAGTAACCCAAAGAAGTTGACCAAGCGAAGTATAGAACACCAAAGCATAGGTGCTGCCTTCGTTTCTGAATTAATGAAAACTGACTGTTTCATTTATAACTATATAGATCGCAAGTGCGAGCCAACAAGAGGCCCGTAATCCCTTCGTGAACGGGAGGAAAACCCCAATGTTAAGCCTTTTGCTACAATCACAGAGGACATGCTACGCGTTGTTAGTAAAAATGGCAACCGCTTTATTAGTGAGTGTAGCAAATGGGTGAAGGAGTTCTGCCCCCTAGATGCAAGGTACCTTTTTCATACACACGTAGAATTAATGTACATGGATCATAAAAAACATTTTTAGTTAGATCACTTGATTCATTTTTCGTCACTTTGTTATAGGGATTGGGTAAGAATGGATAAAGATGCTAAGAAAAGATTATTTGACAAAATTCAGGTAATAATGAGTAGTTATGTGTAATTTAAGTTTAAATTATAATGTTGTTGCAGTTAGATTGTTTTGTACAACTCATACAAGAAATCTAAGGTTGAATAATAATGAATTGCAATGCCTACTATGTAATAAATTTATAATATACAGGTAGAGTGGAATTTTCCACCAGAAGCTGAAGGCATTGATGTGGCTTGTGCTGTGGAATTATAATGCATAAAGTTGTTTAGAGGCTGGTGATATAGGCTAAAGGAGGAACACTTTGTAGGAAAGACTATAACCTAAGCAATTAAGAATAAGCCTCCAGAAGTGAATAGAGATAAATGGAATTGGCTCGTTAACCATTGCGCTGATCTGAAGCAACAGGTTTTGCATGATCTAACTTTTTGGCGAGGGTCTGCGCATAATCAATGTTGATCAATATGTTTCTAAGATTACCTGTTAGTATAGGGTTGGGTCTTGCTTATGATTTTAATATATTCACTACTACAGCGTATAAGTGAAAAAAATTGGAGTAATAGGTTGAGTCAGAAGATTACGCCTTCAAATGGTGCAAAGTCAGCTGCTAGAATTTATCATGATAAGGTGTGTTTACCATATTTTATTTATTTTCTTATGATTATACACCATTAGATTTTGTTAACTAAAGTTTTTGTGTTGTCGATAATGCCATTGTATACTCTAATCAAAGACTCAACACAAGATCCCACTAAAGAGCAAACTACAGAAATTCCATAAGATCCTCCATATGTGCAGCTCTGGGAGAAGACAAAAAAGTCTGCGTTTTTGATCTTTTTATACAACTACCCCCTCCTTATACACGAGAAATTAGGAGCTAACATAGACACTATTTACCTCGTGTTGTAAACTAGGCATAAAGATGGAAAATGGGATCCTAAAGGAGAAGTCAAATATGACGAATTCAAGAAGTTGGATGAGGATCAGATTCAGAAGCGTGGTATTAACAATCTCTCTCTAAAGGAGGCTTACGTTGAAGTTCTCAAAGAGAAACCTGGTTATCATAGAGGACTTGGGCCTAGACCGGTGCCACCTAAAAAAGGTAGAAATGAAGGGGAATCCAACCAGATAAGAGTCGAGCTCACTGCCCAGTTACAGCAACTGCAACAGAAGGAGGCTGCATTGCAGGGTGAACTTGGTGAGCTAAAAGCTACTAACTTAGAGCTGAAAACAAACATAGAGCATATGCAGAAGGAAGCTGTAAAGAGAGAAAACAAATGGAAACAAGAAGCAATTAAGAGGGAGAATAATATTAGAGAAGAGCTCTTTGATCTCATAAGACTTTATATTCCACAATAAATGGTTGAGGTAACTTTCTTTCGTTATCCCCCTTTTGTTTTTTCCTCTCCCCCCTTCTTTCTTCTTCTTCTTCTTCTTCTTCTTCTTCTTCTTCTCCTCCTCCTCCTCCCTCTCTCTCTCTCTCTCTCCCTCTCTCTCTCTCTCTCTCTCTCTCTTTCACATTCTCTCTTCCCTCTCTCTCACTCTCTTTCTCTCACACATTAGGCTACTAGGTCCTATGGAATTGATGGTCACATGTGGAGTTGTTGATGTGCAACAATGATTTGGTAATGTATAAGTGCTGAGCTAGTCTTGTGGTCTTATGTTGCTATGCTATTGTGTTTTTTGTTGGGTCACTGTCAGTTTAGTCTAAGAATTTGTATATGGGATGTGGGCTAGCCCAGACTTTGAGGGAAAGTGGGTAGTATTGTGTATACGATGTGGGCTATTGATCGCTATTGAGCATGCTACCAATAGGAATGGTAGATTTCTCAATTTGGCTATCTAGGACAATGATAGTGAAGGTTCTATTAGAACGAAGTATTGGCTACAAACTATGTTTATGAATAAGTCACAACATGAAGTTTCATTTTCAAACATTGTGAAATCAATACCAATGCCCCAAGTCACACCGATACAACCTTATGCTGGAAACAAATAGAAAATAGTGTAAATAAATATATAGACTGCTAATATAAATGTCTCTGTTATCTACATATATGTTGTCCCATTTTATACAATAAATTGAAAAAGTGTCTCCATACCAATGATACTTTAATTTCATCTACTATGGATCTTTTAAGGACAATTGGAATAGCAAGAGAGAAATGGATTTTGAGTATCGATTTTATGCTCTTTTTATTCTATTTAGATGAATTTATGTTGTTCCATATGTCAATATTAAGATCGTCATGCTTCAGCTAACCGGCTACTGAGGTTTCCCAAAAAAGCATGCTGCCATTACTTATGAGAAGAAAGTAGACATAGTTTGAAAGTCTATACATAATTATCTGAAAAGTCTCGAGAATGTGATTTCTAGCACTCAGATTTGACAGTTAGTAGTTCGTAGAAGTTATTGTGCTAGACTATGATCCAATTGCTAGGAATTGTATTTGGAGTAGTAATGTAATATAATTTACCTTGTTGAAGACAAACTCATACTTTAATTTATTGTCAGTTGCTGCTAGCTTAGTCTATTGGTTTCAGTAAGTTTGAATCATGGGATATCATATAATTTTGACTTGGTATTTCTTGTTTAATATGACAGAACCAGCAAGAGGTTACACAACTTTTTATGTTCATAACTTTCAAGGGTTGTAGAAGATGTAAGGTATGATGGTTGTTTGGTTTATTTTGTCTATGACCTTTTAATTTGCTGTTTGGTTGGTTATATTTTAGGCTTTTGTTAGTTCTCTTTGCCTATTATCTTATTAATTAAGAAAAATTAAGATCAAAGAATGGAAGTGTTAAGACTTTCCTAGAATCAATAAATGCAAAGGCTTGTGTATTTCATGTTACCCTCTTTGTTGACCATGGCTTTTTGTTTTTTTAGGATCAGTTGGCTCGACTTTTGGTAAGGAAAAGCTATCCAGGGGTGTATCATTTATTTTGCACATAATGACATGAAGCTTGGCAGTAAACTTTTGATTTTGCACATTGTGGAGGTCGGGTATATATGTATTTTGGATATCTTTCATATATACTGGAAAACTATGGTTTTCCAAAGTCTTGTCAATGTTAGAAACTCTCTTATCCAAACCTAGCCATGTAATTGGAATGTGTACGTAAATGTTCTCTATGCTAATCTCTGAAGGACAATTATGTTTTAATATTTTATGTTATTTTTTATGGTTTTCTATAAATTTAGGTTGTGCATCCCCTTCAATGCTGCAATAATAATATCAAAATACATTCTGAATCAATTATTGCTACCCCTTGAAGCCCTAACCCCCCAAAAAAAGAGAGGAATTTGGCCCACAAAAATTTTCGTCACATAAAGGCACATCTCAAGGTGCCATGCATGAACATGGCTAACCAAAAAAAGAAAACAAAGTACATAAGGACCTTAAGACCACGAAAAACAAGCATGGCCCCATCGTAGAAAAGGCCCACAAAGTAAGAAATGAAGCCCATTAGGCAGACAGCGATGTTATTTTACGTGGTCCTCAGAATAGAAAGGCGACGAAAAAATATATATTTAGAGGTGCTTCCCATGCCAGGGCAGCAAAAGTTTTTGTGGTCTAATCTAGGGCAGATACACGTCAAGTTGAAAATTTAATGCCCAAGCAATGGGCGTCCCAGGTCGAACATCGAACTCCCGGTAAAAATATGTTTATCGCCCAAGTCATAAGGCCACGAAATTTTGACTATGGGCCACGAATTTGTGCGTGGCCCAATCCCTTTTTTCTTGTAGTGCAAAGATTGTTTAAAATTTCAAAAAGGTGTGTAAAAATTTTCTTATTCTTAATTTGCCTAATAAAGGATATGATTTATTTCTTGAGACAAATGCCAGCAATGAGGACTGGAGTGCCATACTCAAAATTAAAGAAGGAGAAAATTTCTGCAAATATTGCAGTAGAAGTTTTAATAACACGGAATGCGCCTATCCCATGATAGAAAAAGAAATCCTTGCAATCATAAGGAGACTAAAAAGTTCTTAATCTTTTCAGCCCCAAAATCTTTTCTTATTCGAACTAATTGCAAATGAATACTCGGTTTTGGGAAAAAGAATTTATGAAACGTGCAAGTGCAAGGGAGTCTCCTATGTTAGCAAATATGGCTTAACCAATTTTCTTTTCATATTGAACATATATAGGGATCGAAGATTTCTCTAGCAGATAGTTCAACTCATAAGCTTGCCAATGGTAATCATCAGAGAATAACTCTTGCCAGAAAAGGAGGAAATCCAAAATGAAATGCCGTTACTGCTAGAACTAATTTCTCTTCTAGCAGAATCCTTATGGATATTTTAGAATTTTGCACAAAATGTAGAGCACACTTTGTTCTGCTATCTTCTGGCAATCCAATAGCACAAAGTTTCAATATTTAGAATTACAAATGATTTGCTTAAGTTCTCCTTCTGTAGCCATTCTTCTCAAAACTAACTAAGTTTCAATAATGCATGTTTACCTCATGGAAATCCTAGATCCAAAGTACTCATTCATGAAAGAATAGCTTTTTATGTCCTTACCTAAGGTGTCCTTATGACCCCATCATAAAACTTGGAAATATGGAATGATAGCTTATCTTATGGAAATACTAGATCTCAAGTACCCATTCTTCTTAAGACTAACTAAGTTTCAACAATGCATGGTCAAAAGGATCCATTGGATTCTCACATCCCCTAATGCTCCAACAAAAATTTCATACAATAGAAGTCTGCATGCCAAGGTACATTATTCATTAATTGAGTATGAAAATGGAAATGCTAAACTAGCCCACTATTTTGTTCAATTAGTTGATTTAAATGATCCTAATCACCAACATCAAGAATGGTTTTCGGAATAGCAAGAAGCAGTTAGTGATCTTGTCTTAGCAAGTGCTATTGGTTTTTACAACATTTATCATCAAAAGTGGGCATTGATTGAACAAGGAAGAACATTAATGCATTGTAGGCACACTACTTTCATTTATCACAATGATTTCACAAGTACATGAAGGTAGAAGGAGTTACTTTAGAAGATGTCTAGTTGAAAAATTCTTATCACAAAAAGGAAAGAAATATATTCATGAGATACTCGAAAAATGGGATCTAGGGCATCCTCAACTTGATGAAGATTTTGATGATTATCTGGATAACATGGATTGGAAGGTATTATTGGAGATGAAGGCATGCAGAATCTCAATATTGATGACTAGTCCTATCAACATTAAGTGCCCTGAAAAGTCATTTCACCATTATTGTATTTTTATCAAGTGCTAAGTTAGTAACATAATGCAATTTATTGTAGCCATGTGAAGCCAGTTGTAGTCATTAGGGCATCCTACTCCAACTCTATTATAAAAGGAGAAGCAGAGAGCTAAAGGGACACGATCATTTGAGCATACTTGAGCAAAAGAGAAGTCAAGTATCTATGTTTCTCTATGAGCAAGCATCTCTAATGATCTTTGCAATTTAAGTCCCTCTTCAAATCTTTCCATTTTAATATTTCCACTTTCAAGTTTTTAATAAAAGAGGTTTCCCGGTATGGAACATTGTTTAATCAAACTTAATGTCTTAAATATTATAATTTCTTGATTGAAGCCTCATTATCATTAAAAATATTAAAATTTGATTACTGATTATAGTCCGAGGTAGGAAACAAAATGGATCTATGATGTTCTTGGTCTAAGGAAGGTGTGGTTGAAGTTAACAATCTCTGTAAAATAGAAGTTACAGGAATGCTGATAATTCATATTTTATATATAATTTTACTCTTCATTTTACGTACTTTTTAGTGTTTGAGATTTATTTTTATGAGGGAATAATGCATATTTTACATGATATTCAAGTGGAAATAAAATGAACAAATCTAGGTACAAAATGGGTTAATTTGACTTCGTTTTGTCCAAAGTCACATAACCGGGCCAATAAGAAGCAGCTCGTTAAGCAGCCCAACAAACGCCTCCCATTTTAGCGCCTAATTCTTCATATGAGCTTGTGAAGTAGCGACCCTACATTCAGCTCCTTCTCCCTCTCTTTCTCTTCTCGCGTGGGCTTGTCTTCCTAGAAGCACCCATCTTGTAGCCCGCGTGGGCCTGGCCTAGTTAATGTCAACAACAGCAGCATGGCCCATCCCAACACGTTAGTCTTCCGCTCATTCTCTTCTTCTTCCAAGCCTGGGTTGGGCCTTTCTTCGCTCAGTCGCGGCCCATTTCCCTAGCTCCTTCCTCTCACAATCTCTTCTCTCCGCCTAGGCCTTTTGTGACCCTCGACCTAAGTAACCCCCCTACTCTCATCCTTTTCTCCCTTCTAGTTGGCTTCTCTGCGGCCCAAACGCCACAACAAACCAGCCCGCCTTCTTATCTCCCAGTAGCATCCATTTTTTTAAGTGCTCAATTTTTCACATGAGCCAATTGTTAACCTAGTCAAAGCTAATTAATCTTAAATAATTTTTAGCTTAAGACTAGCCCTTTTTCATGTAATATAGCATCTAAGAATTAATTGAAATTAATCTTCATTAATTTTTTAGGCACCAAAAGGGGGTGAATTTTTACTATAAAAAGGGGTCATGGGTTCCATCTTTCAATTTGTAGAGGGTCTCTTGTAAGACAAAATTATTTGGGTTAAGGAGTTTTCAAGAGCGGGGGGAAAAAGCTTTGTTGGCTATTTTCTCTTTCCTTCTCACCTCATTTGTGAGTCAAATTTGAGAATTTAGACCCAATCTATAGTTTTGTGTAATTGAGTATCAAGGTTTGGACATAGAAAGTGAAATATGCCAACTTCGATGGTGTTTCACTATGGCTAGTTAAAATACTCTTACAGTATTAGGATGGATCCTTGATAGTAGTATTATTTTGTTAATTTCTTATGGGGTTATTTTTCAGTCTCTGTACTTGAACTTAATCTATTTGTGCATCTTAACACCATTGCTTATCCATGTTGATTATAATAGTTTAATTTGCTATCTCAAATGAACATTAGACCTTGTAGGCTAATACATTATTATGCAATTGAGCTTTGAATTATAATTGTTCAAATTGAATAATTTATACTAGAAGTTAGATGAGTTATGTCTAAAAAGAATGATTTATGCTAAACCGCTAGATAAATAATCTCATTTGATGATTATAATCATCATTTTAATTTATGAACTAATGCTTGTAGCTTAAATTGAACAAAAGACAAATTGAACCCCCATTTGAATTAGTACTTCAATATTTACATTATTGATGAAATCCAAAGTCCTAGATCCTTCTCTAATCTGATTTCTCTCTACTTAATGTATCGGCTTTTCTTTTGTGCCTTCAATTCATATTGATAATTAAACACCTCAATTGACTTATTCTTTATAATTTGAAAAGTAAAAGCTAAAGTCACTATTGTTTTTTGTGGAATCGACACCCTATACTCTCTACTTTACAGTTAACCTTGTACACTTGCAAGTAAAAGGGTTTTAAAACTAAGCATAAAATCCAAATCAAGTTTTTAGCGCCATTGTCGGGAAACAGATAGTGATTTTTGAATTTCCTCTTCCTTTTATTATTTTCATTTATTTGTTTATTTTTATTATTTTCTCCTATCCCCTGCTAATCTAACAATTTTATTTCTTTTCTTTATTCTCAACCCTCATCCCTTCTGTTTTATTCATTCTCCTTTTACTTTATTCCTCCTTTCCTTTTAATCTAACCATTTTATTTTTGCTCTTCCTATTTGCTTCTAATTTAGCTTTATCTTTCAAAGAGAAAGGGAAAAGCCACAAACGAAGAGCATCATCAGAGATATTACTCAAAAGCATAATAAATCTTTAAAAATGCATCAACATGCTTGAAAGGATTTTCAGACTCTAACCTATAAAATGGCGAGAGCATTTGGATAAGAGAATGTTTAATCTCAATTGGCCCCGAAACATTAGGCATATGATTTTTGTGAGTGAGTCATAAGTGGCAGAGTCAAATACTCCTTAAGTTGCTTAGGTGGAGGGGTTTGTTCTTCAGCCATCTTTTTCTTAGATTCATACTTCTTCTTCTTTCTCAGAAAACGTTCAATTTTAGGATTTTCAATTTTAGGATTATATTCTTTAAGTTCTAAAAATAAAGAATGTCTACCGTGCATATACCCACAAACAAGTAAGAGAATAGTATGAGATCACCATCACAATAACCACCAAGTGAAATAAGAAGAAAAGGGAAGAGAGAAAAAAAATAAGAGAAAGATCCAAGGGAAGGGAAAACAATGAAAAATAAAAAGCAAAATAAAAAATAAAACAAAATAAAAAGAGAATAAAGGAAATAAAAGGGAAGGGGATTGTCAGATTAGATAGAATATACAAAATAACAGACATAAAATAGTTAGATTAGATTAGATTAGGTTAGGAGGAATGGGAAAGCTAGGTTGGACACTAACACAAATATCACCACTTGGGATCAATGCAAAAGGAATTCTTGAAAAAGTTTTTATCTATTGGTAAACTGACTATCTTAAGACATACTATAACTACTATCTCACAAAATAAAAATAAGCAATTGCATGAAAGTTAGGAAATGTTTAAAGAGTTGTTGCGAAGTTGTCATCACTATGAGGTATGTGGCAACTCGTCCAGAGTTTTGTTATAGTTTAGATAAGCATAATAGGCAAATGGTTGATGCATCTTGTGATGGCAGTTTCTTGTATAAAACTCCTGAAGAAACTTAGGAATTGTTTGAACATGTGAGTGAAAATTCACACTTGCTTGCTAATTCCTCACATTCTGATTTACCTAGGCAATTAGGAAGTAAACGGGGGATGTATGAGGTTCCACATTCAAGTGACCTTTCTAGTAAAGTTGATGCTTTAACTAAGAAATTTGATCAATTGTTGTGCATGAACAAAGTATATAATGCCTCTTCTATGCAAGATGTATGTTCGATTTGTTCTAGTCTCATGTATGCCTTTATTTATTATCCTTGTATTAGTAAGTCTGATTGTGTGATTGGAGAAGTACATGCTGCCTAAAGATTTCCTCCATCAAATAATCCTTATTCTAATACCTATAATCATAGTTGGAGAAATCACTCTAATTTCTCATGGAGGTCTTAAAATGTTGAGAATTCTCAAGTCCAGTCTAGTAGACCTACATCTCTTAATTTTCAAACCAGAGATATGAACCTTCCTCTTCTCATCAAGGTCCATCTGGGAGCTCTAATATAGACAAGATAATTTCTACTCTTGGTACCTTGACTTTTGTTGTGCAAAATATTACCTCCAAGGTCCAAGGAATTGAGTCTAAAATGCATATTTTTGATTGTCGCTCGCAATGTATAGCTAAGTTGGAAACCCAACTGAGGCAATGAGCCATATCTGTAGGTAAAAGAGAAGAAGAATTTTCTTCCAATTCATCCCATATAGAACCCTAAAAGCTAATAATTTGAACAACTAAAAGTTTTAATGGTTCTCAAGAATGGCAATAAAGTAGATAATAAATTGAGTGAAAAGGAACATAATACAGATAAAAGACTTAAGACCATTGAGAGTGACCTTGAAACTGAAAAAGAGTATGACCCATCCTCTTCTCCTGTTGTGTCTGACCCCATTGTCATATATAAACCTAGGGTTCTTTACCCTTAAGCTTTAGATGAACCATTCCCGTCTACGAAAGATAAGCAAAAATATGACATCCTAGAGATCTCTAAACAAGTTAAGGTCAATCTTTTCCTTTTGGAAGCGATTAGATAAATCCTGATTTATGCTCAATTCCTTAAAAAAATGTGCACTTTTAGAAGAAAATCTAAAGATGAAAAGTCTAAAAAGGTTCTTCCAAGTGAACAAGTGAGCTTGATTTTGAAATGTGACACTCCACCTAAGTTCAAAGATCCAAGTGCCCCTACCATTTCATGTTATATAGGCAATCATATAATTAAAAGGGAGCTTTTGGGTTTGGGTTCTAGTGTTAATTTGATACCCTATTTTGTTTACTTAGAGTTGGGATTGGGTGAATTGAAACCTTCCAACTGTACCCTTCAGCTTACTAATAGGTCAGCTAGGAATCCTAGAGGCAGATAGATGATGTCTTGGTTCAAATTGATGAAAGATTCTTTGCTATTGACTTTGTTGTATTGGACATGGACCCTAGTCATATTTCTAAGTAGATCCCTCTTACTCTAGGATGTCCCTTCCTAGCCACAGTTAATGCCACCATTAACTGTAGGTCGGGAGTTTGGATGTCTCGGTCATGAACATCAGAGTTAAGCTTAACATTTTTAAAGTTTCTTCTCAACCTGTGTTTGAAGATGAATCTGAATGCTTCTTTGTTGATGTGATTAACAAAATGATTAAAGAAGCCTTATCTGCTATTCTAAGTAATGATCCCTTGTAAGCCTATTTTTCCTATGGGCATTTGAGCTTGTTTAACTTAGGAATTGCAATGAATGAGATGGATTTGACTCTTGATTCCAGTCCTCATCTTGAGTGTTTCTGTTAGGTGGCCACATGTGAACCTCTTCCTCCTTTGGCTAGTTCTTCTATGCCACCTTCTGTTGTGTCTTCACCCAAACTTGAGCTGAAACTTCTCCTGAATTCACTCAAGTATGTGTTTCTAGGCCCTAAAGAGACCCTACCTATAATTATATCTTCTCTTTTATCTTGTGATCAAGTGGAAGAGTTGATTCATGTTTTATTTGATCATAAGTGTATTATTATGTGGCCAGTCGCTATTTTGAAAGGGATTAGTCCCACCATTTACATGTACATAATTCATTTAGAGGATAATGTTAAACTTACTAGGAAAATGCAACGTAGACTGAATCCCAGCAAAAAAGAAGTTATCCAGAAAGAGGTAATAATTTTTATAAGCAGACATTATCTACCCTATTTCTGATAGCCAATTAGCCAGTCCAGTTCAAGTTGTCTTTAAGAAATCTGGCATAACTACGATGAAAATAATGATGACGAACTAATTCCTACTTGATAAACTACAAGGTGGACGACTAGTATTGATTACAGAAAGCTAAATTCTGTAACTAGAAAGAACCATTTTCCCCTCCCATTTCGTTGATCAAATTTTGAAAAAATTATTTGGACAAAGTTTCTACTGTTTCTTATGGGGATATTCTGGTAACACCCAAATGGTTATCTATCCTGAGGACTAGCGAAAATGACGTTTACATGCCTATCAGGTACATTCGCCCATCGGAGGATACCTTTCAATTGTGTAATGCACCTTCGACATTCCAAAGTTGTATGATGGCCATATTTTTTAACTACATTAACAATTTCATGGAGGTACTTATAGGTGATTTCTCTGTTTTTCATTGTTCCTTTAATGTCTATTTTGCAAATCTATCCACTACGCTGAAAGGATGTGAAGAAGTGAATCTATTCTTAAGCTGTAAAAAAAATCATTTTACAGTCCAAGTAGGGATTGTGTTGGGTCATATAGTGTGTAGAAAGGGAATCAAAGTTGATAAAGCCAAGGTTGATCTAATTTCTAATGTGCATGTGCCTTCTTCTGTGAAGTAAGTCAGATCTTGCCTTGCCCATACTGGTTTATATAGGAGATTTATTAAGGATTTTAGTAAAGTGGCTCGCCCACTCACTAATAAGTGTTTGGCATGGGATACATACATAGCTTGTGCTCCTTCTTTGTCAACTCATTTCCTACTTAATTGATTGGGATATATTCATTGTATTGTTGAGGTTTGGAGTATTGGTGAACTTATAAGTTTCTTGGTGGTTGGTCTTGGCTAAGTAGCTCCACATTACCTAAATTTAATTGTCTACTCCTTGCACCTAAACCTTACAGACCACATTACAACCCAAGTAAAGTCCTCTTGATTGTCTTGTGCACATTGCATTTTAGTGGTGGAGAATTTGAGGGTCTTGCCAAGCCTATGGTAGATTGCATTTTTGAAATGAGTCTTAAGTGAACCTGTGATATATTTCAAACACATGAGCAGGAGCATTTTATATTTTTCAAAAGTGAGGTTCTACCAGTCTATTTGGCTCTACTCAATCTCATGTGCTTGCATGACATGCTTTGTAGTTCTTTGGGGATGATCAAGTTTGATATTGAGCTTGTGGTCTTATACTTTTTCGAAAACCTTCTCCATCTCCTGATTTTGAAATGTATTGCGCACCACTAAGGGTTGTCATTGATTGTTGTTCTTGCTTGTGAAATGCTAGGGCTTGCTATATGCATTTCCCTTTGCCGATTGTCTGTAGTGTTTGCTTAAGGACAAGCAATGGTTTAAGCATGGGGGAGTTTAATAAGTGTTTAAAGTGCATATCATTTTAGGGTTATTTTACTGCATTTTTAGGGAAAATTGTGTGCTTTAAGTGATAATTTATACTTCTTTTCCCATTTTATGCTTGCGTATGGCTCTTTTCTGCGTTTTGCAAGTTTCTGAACCATTTGACCCCAGATTTGACCTATAAATGAGTGCATTTTTACTCCCACGGATGCCCTTGAGTTGCCATGCCCGTGGAAAGAAAGAAGAACAGAAGAATATTGAACCAGCAAAGACCACGGTCGGTCCATGGTGAAGCCCACGCTCTGCGGTGTCTTCATTTCACCCCGAGGCTTTTTGTTTCCTTGTGGGTTTTCGACTTCCTGATAGTTTTAATGTCATTAAGTCTCGTGGCTCTTCGGCTTCTAGGACTTTCACTATAGAAAAGGCTCTTCTCTTCTCATTTTCACCCATCCAACATCCATCATTCTCTCATTTCCATTTTCTTCCCTCAGATTAGATCAGATTAGATTAGATTAGAGAGAGCATGAGTTGAAGTGAAGATTTGCAAGGATTCCACCCCGGGCTTGCAATGACAGTTCAAGCGCGATCTTGGCTAAGCATCTCTTCTCTCTTCTCTCTTCTCTTCTTTTTTCTCTTTAGATTTATCGTTTTAGATATTTAATTTAATCATGTTTGAGTAGTTTTATTTTTGTCCAGGAATTTAGTAGTTTGTGGAAGTGTTGTTGGATCATGTTTTAGTTTATTCAATTATGCTTATTGTCATGTTTGGTATGATTTCATTCTATCAAGTGTTATTTATGTTGTGGGTTGATTTTTGGCTAAAATTTGCTTGCACAATTGAAACAATCGAGTGAACATTTGAAAGATAACATTCCGTGGTCGGACTACTTGAATAGACATAGCATAACTTTGTCTCGAAAGAGAGATTTAGATGCTAGGAGGGCTAGCGAGTAATTAAAAATATTAAACTTGGATTAAGTCAAATTAGCTTGAAAGAGCGACATGTGCTTAGTTTAGGCAAATTTAGTTGATTTTAAAATAATGGACTGAATTTCTATATAGATTGCAATTTCTTGAAATTAACCGATTAGAGAAAGGCACATATTTATCATTTTGATTCAATTTCCTTTCATAACTACGAAAATTTCTAGGCGTTTTTCCCATATTTGATTTAAAAAAGTTTATTTGCAGTTGTTAATTCGAAACCATTTGAATTTCGATTCGTTTAATATATCTTGAGGGATTAGAACCTAGTAGTTTCACCTAATCTCTATGGGATCGACCTTGAACAGCTACAGCGCCACCATGCACTTGTGGACCTATCAACTTTACTTGGATTGTAATGTGGGCTATAAGGGTTAAGGCAAAGGTGTGGACAATAGAATTTGGGTAATGTGGAGCTACTTAGCCAAGTGACTAGGGAGCAACCAACCACCAAGAACCTAATAAGTTCACTAACACTCCAAACTCTAAAATACAATGAACATATCCCAATCAATTAAGTAGGAAATGAGTTGGCAAAGAAGAAACACAAGCTATGTACGTATCTCATGCCAAACACTTAGTTTTTTTTCGCTTTTTCCTTTCTATGATTTTCTCTTTTTTCTCTCTTTTTTTTCTTTTCTTTTTCTCAACATGACGTTAACTTCCTTTTTTTTTCTTCAACATAACTTTTTTTGTTCTTCTTTTCTTTTTGGTTTCTTTTTTTTGGGAAATGAAATGAAAATTGCAATTGTTGAAAGACATAGGATCACTAACTATCAAGTCACAACTGAATATATGTATACGTAACCCAAACAACAGGAAACAAAAGCAAATGCTCAATATCATCAATCCCTCAATAAACCAACATACTAAAGCCACCTTAAAACTCAATTATCCCCAAAACCACCTACTACATAGATGAAGTGATGCTCCATAGACTTGACTTAAAGGTTAGGAATATGTGTTTGGCCAAGGGCTAAGATAAAGGGATCACAACAAAGAAAGATATAAGCTCAAAGGGGCTGGCAAAGGGGGAAAACATGTAATACAAGGGTAGGCTATTTGGCTATGTGGCTAAAATGGTCAAAGAAAGAAATGCCTCTATCACATCATCAACTATGCACATGCGAATGTGGTTTAACAAAGTTCTCAACCAAGACAAAGGTCAAAACAAGAAGTATTGACAAAACCTTCAAAACGTTTCCCACTAAAAGGGATTACACATCAAAAGATACGCAATCTCATGAAAGCCATTTTGCGTAAACAAAAACATCATTAGAGGGAATCCACATCATCCCCTTATGTCATCCCAAAAATACAAACTTAAAATGCAACACTATAATGCAAACAAAAAGAAACCTAAAATTATATGATCTAACATGTATGCAAACTATTAACCAAAATGAAAACATCAAACTACCCTTCCCCCATGCTTAAGTAAAGCATTATTATTCAAAGTAAGAAAACTAAGAGAAGGGGAATAAAAGAAAACAATCTCACTAGGTTAGATGCAGAGTGCACCTAAGCTATCAGGCATCGTAAATGGGACAAATAGAGCATTAGCCACTCCATCTCAACTTCAAGACTCGACTCATTAAATCAGACACCATCAAAGCACATAAGAGCTTATCAAACTCTTGGGACCACAAGTCAGAAAATAAAAGGTACGACGAAATAACCAAGATCACTCCATAGCCGTAGAAAAATCGTAGGAATGATTAAGGAATGTAGTCTACATGATTTTCCTAGGCAAGTCTCCTTGGCACATGCAATATGGGTCAAGTGAGGCATTATACCCACTAAAATAACCTAGGGACAAATAATCATCAACATTCCCACCAAGCACATTAGACTAGTTATCCTTATGGCCCAAGTCAACATTAAAATCACAAATCTTAGGATTATCAACGGGCGTATCTAAAGAATACTTGGGGGAAATAGAGGGTTGTGAACACGTAGGAAAAACATGAGATTGATCAGGGGAGTTTGGGAAAACATTATTACAACCAAGGCTAGGAGATTCCTCATGCACAAGCACATCACGTGACTCCTCTAAAGGAGTCTCAACTAGGTCATGCACCTTATCAAAAATATCTTTTGACTCAAAGCATGTGTCAGTAAAATCAAACCTAGAATCAAACCCAAAAGGCTCACCTGGCTCGAGCCCGGTGCACTGAGCTAAAGTAAAGGAAGAATCAGGTAAGGTCAGGACAGTATCACCATTACCCCAGGGTGATACAAAGTTAGGTTGCGCATAGCATGCATAATAAGGACATGAATTAGTAGCATTGTTAGAAAAATTACACTATTCACACCAAAAAGGGGCATAATAAGATTTGCAATAGAATGTGCAAGGTTCAGAAATTGAATATTTAGAAATAATAGTAGCCTTTTCAAATTCAAATGAACCCCAAGCAATACACTTAAGCGAATACTATGCATCATCAATATTTTTTCCGTGAAAATCCTAATACTCTAAAAGAATATGGGTTTTACTATTTACACCTTCATCAAAAATGTCCAATATTTCCCATTTACCCACATAATAACCACATTGAGCGAGAAATACATTTAAACACTTAAAATACCTCCAAAATAATTCATGCTCGAATTGTTGGAGATGAAAAATGGCCATTGTTGTTTCTCAATTTTTTTGGGGTTAATTTTTAAAATTTCTTTTGGTTTTTTTTTCAAAGAAAAACAAAATTCTTAGTCAAACCTATCGAGATAAACCTAATATTCGACGCTAGTCCCTGACAACGGTACCAACAACTTAATATGGCCATAAGCGCTCGGTAGCTTTGTAGCAATCGAGGTTGATCCTATAAAGACTAGGTTAATCTATTGGGATATATCCCCTCAAGATACGCTAGGAAAAATTCTATTTCAAGTGGTTTTGATTAACAACTGCAAATAAACTTTTCTAAATCAAATATGGGAAAAACGCCTAGGAATTTTCATAGTTATGTGAGGAAATGAATCAAAATGATAAAGATGTGTCTTTCTCTAATTGGTTAATTTTGAGAAATTGCAATCTGTATAAAAATTCAGTCTATTTTTTTGAAATCAACTAAATTTGCCTAAACTAAGCAAATGTCGCTCTTTCAAGCTAGTTCGACTTAATCCAAGTTTAATATTCTCAATTACTTAATTCGAGTCCTCCCAACTTGACAATCTCTCTTTTGAGATGATGCAACGATAGGTTTTAACAAGCAGCCTAACAACCAAATGTCATCTTTTGAATATTCACTCGATTGTTTCAAGTGTTCAAGCAAATTTTGGCCAAAAATCAACTCACAACATATCAAACACTTGATAGAGCAAAATCAAATCAATCATGAAAATAAGCACAATTGAATAGATTAGAACATGATTCAACTATTTTCATAAACTACTAAATCCCTAGACAAAAATTAAACTACTCACACATGATTAAATCAAATATCTAACTACTCTAAAATGATAAATCTAGGGAGGAAAAGAGGAGCAAAGAGAGAAGAATTGCTCAGCCAAAAATCGCACCTGAACGTCGCTGCAAACTGGGGATGGAATCCTTGCAATCTTCACTTTAACTATATCCCCCTCTCTCTAATGTAAACTAATCCTAATCTACTTAAAGAGAGGAAAGGAGTATAAGATGAGATGATGGGGGTGCGTGTGAGGATGAGAGCTGACCCTTTTTATAGTAAAGTTCTAGAAGACGAACAGCCACGGGTAATAATGGAATAATAACCGCTTGGAAGTCGAAGAGCTTGCGAGAAAACAAAAAGCCTTGCAGGAAATAGAGACACCACGGATTGTGGTATCCACCGTGGACCGGCTGTGGTGTCCACTACCTCGTATTCCTCTATTCTTTTTTTTTTCATGGGTATGGCAACTCAGGGGCATCCATGGGGAGTCCAAATACAGTCAATTAAGGTCAAAGCAAGGGTAAAATGGTCTAAATTCCTGCAAAACACAGAGAAGAACCATACCTGAGCGTAAAATGGGAAAAGGAGTATAAATCATTACATAAAGCATATAATTTTCCTTAAAAATGTAGCAAAATAACCCTAAAATGATATACACTTTAAGCACTTATCACATTGCTCCTGTCATCCCCTTAAATACTTCACTTGCTTATCCTTCAACTAGTCGGCTAAGGCGGTGATCAAGTAAGTCTTAACTCTTGATTAGGTGGTGTTCGCATATCCTAATTATGGTTAAGGGCCCTAAACTCAAACTTAGTGTTGTTTCTGTATCTAAGTGAGAGTTTAGATTATCAATTATCCCTTCATTCATTCGTGGATTCTTTTAAACTCAACTTTGATTCAGTTTGCTTATCTTTGCATTTGGAATCAGTTTTGAGTATTCATGATTCTCCCTCAAAGATCCATCATATTTAGTATCAGAACAAATGTATCAGAGCTTAGGTTTCTCCTTAGCCTGGAAATTAACTCCTTCCAGCCTTCCAGAATTCGTTCCCCTTTCCATCACAAACACAAACCTTGTTCTAGCTCAAACACAAATCGGTTAGACAATGAGTTCTACCGTGAGTTTGGAAGAGAAACTTGAAGCTATTTTAAAGAGTAATCACAGCATTACTACTTTAAACCAAGAACTAAAGGCATATGATGAGTACCTAAGGAAACAGTTGGGTACTTTCTTGAAGCAAAAACAAAAGAAGTGCGAAGAACCACTCTAATCCGAACCAGAAGGCAAGCACAAGTGTTAAGTCGTAACATTGATTCATCTAGTGAGGATGAGCCTTTGAGAATGGCTAGACCAGAACCACGGTTCTAAGCTACTACTAATGATTTCAAGGTTGAAATGCCGGAGTTTAAAGGAAAGCTTAATCCTGAGGAATTCTTGGATTGTTTACACATAGTTGAGAGAGTTTTCGGATACAAGGATGTTCCTGAAGACAACAAGGTAAAGCTAGTAGCTTTAAGGCTCATGAAATATGCCTCCCTTTGGTGGATAAACTTGTGTGCCAAAAGAGTAAGAGAAAGAAAGACCAAGATCAGAACATGCGAGAAAATGAAGTCCAAGCTCAAGGCTCGGTTTCTTCCCCCAACCTTTGTTCAAGATTGCTATTCCTAACTTCATAATTTGACTCAAGGCAATCTAATTATAGAGGAGTATACACGTGAGTTCGAAAAAGCTTGTAATCAAGTGTGATTTACAAGAGCCTAAAGAACAAACTATCATTAGGTACTTTAGAGGACTTGATCCCACGTATGCTAATGTAGTTGAATTATAAGCTTATACTACATTTGATGAAGTTTATGTGCTTGTTCACAAAGTTGAGCAGAAAAGAAAGCAAGACAGGCCCCAAAACCTCAAAACCCCAAGCCCTTTACCCGAAACCAACCCTTTAACAGGGGGAGTTCTAATCCCATTTCTAAGCCCCTAAATCTATTCCCTTCCTTTCCATAAAGAGCTACAGCTCTGTGAAAGATCCAAACCCCTCAAAATAAACCCAAGCCTAACCCCATGAATAACAGAAGGTGCTTTAAGTGTTAAGGACTTGGGTACATTGGTCCAAACTATCCAAACCATAGAGTCATAACCTTAGCCGAATGGACAGCCACAAAAGAGGTGTTTGAAGTGGAGGAAAAGGAGGATGATTTTGAGGATGAGCTTGAGGAAACTCACACAGAGGTAGTGGAGGAGGCTGATGAAGGTGAAATGTGGGTTTTAAGAAGAGTTATGAGCAACCAAAAAGGAGTAAAGAATGAGCAAAGAGAGAACATATTGCATTCCCGTTGGACGGTTCAAGGGAAAGTATATTCTATGATTATTGATGGAGAAAGCTATGCAAATGTGATTCTCTAAGCATGATTGAGAAATTTGGCTTACAAACCATGACTCATCCACACCCCTAAAACATTTAATGGCTTAATCAAAGCAAGGGTATCGAAGTGAACTCTGGGTGCCTTATTTTTTTCTCCGTTAGAAAGAACTACCAAGATGAACTTTGTAGTGATGTAATTCCTATGGATGCATGTCATATCCTTTTGGGAAGGCCATGGTCATATGACCGAAGGGTAATGCATAATGGTTTCTTGAATACTTACTCCTTTAATAAGGATGGCAAAAAGATTACCCTAACCCCTTTATCCCCATCTAAACTCCACCATGATAAGGATCAAACCAAACCTAAACAATATGATTTGCTATTCATGTTTAGTGAGCCATTGTTACAGGTCTTGTATCATAAATTCAAGGCCTTTAGAGATTGGATATTAGCTATCTAAGATGAACCAGAATCTCCCTTACCCACTTATGTGATGATGTCTAGGTTGTGACTACTACTACTTCTGCTGCTGCAAGCGCATGGGTAGATGTAGTATAGACAGGGATGTCACTCCCAAGGGACTAAAGAACTTATCGAACTTTATCAATCGGAATGTGCTAAGCAAAACTATATTCGAGTGGATTCAATTAGCAATTGCAAATAAAACTTGACTAAATTAATAAGAGAAAAACGTATAGGAATTTTCGCAGTTGTGGAAGGGAATTGGATCAAATATGATAAACATGTGCTATTTTCTAATTGGTAGATTTTGAGGAATTGTAATCTTTTTCAAAAAATCAGTCTATTCATTCAAAATCAACTAAATTTGCCTAAACTAAGCAAACGCCGTTCTCAAACTAATTTGACTTAATCCAAGTTTAATATATTCAATTAGTTACTAGCCCTCTTAACATATAAATATCTCTTTTGAATTGAAGTTATGTTAAGTCTATTCAAGCAGTCCAACAGCCAAATGCCCTCTCTCAAATGTTTACTCAGTTGTTTCAATAGTGCAAGTAAATTTTGGCCAAAAATCAACCCACAACATACAAAACACTTGATAGACAAAATCAAACCAATCATGAAAATAGCATAATTGAATAAATTAAAACATGATCCAATAATAATTCCAAAAACTACTAAATCCCTAGACTCAGAAAACTATTCAGACATGATTGAAAAGATAAACTAACCAAAGATTGGGCGAAATCTAACCAAAAGCGATTCAATTGAGATGGCCTTCACCAAGGGATTCATAACTGCCTTAGAATCAAAAACTCTCACACTGAAAATTCTCACCATACAAAACCAAACTAAAAACTACAAAATTTGAGACGAAAGACTAATCTAAACTATGCTATTACTTGAAATGCTCTAAGAGATGATTGAGGAGTGCTTTCTTCTGCTGCAAGCGATGCTATTTATAGAAAACTTCAAGCATTCTCAGCCACACAGTCGAGAGAAAACGAAGAGGCAATAGCTATAGGCCCACCACGGTCCGTGGTATCTACCATGGTCCATCTGTGGTCTGGGCTAGAACTGAATTTCTTGATCTTTCTTTGCTCCACGGTCATGGCAACTCATGGTTGACTGTGGGGGGAGGTCAAAATATAGCCACTGAAGGGAAAATACTGGGTGAAAAGGCTAAAAATCCTGCAGATTACATAAAACAACTATACTCAAGCATAAATCAAGAAAAGAAGAGTAAATACCATCATTAAGCACAAAATTCTCGTAAAAACAAGGCAAAATAGCCCTAAAAAGGTGTACATATAAAGTACTTATCAAACACCCCCATGCTTAAACTGTTGCTTGTCCTCAAGTAATGCAAAGACTAAAAAGAATATCCACAACCTCCTCAGGATAGACATAAATAACATACAAATGGCAAGGATGATCCAAAGGTAGCTGAAAGAGATGTAAAAATATTATTAACAAACAAAATAGGGAATGAAATTTCAAAAATGCTTAATAGACCATAACGCACAACTTGAACCAATCGTCCTCCAAATTGTCAAATACAATCATTCTGGCACATGAAACGAGTAAGACTTGCAAGGCTGCTGGAACCTTACTATAGTTATATGGCACTCAGCATTCATGCGTTTAACAATGTATATACATGAAGGTTCTCTCAATTCTCATTCCTTTGACACAAATCTACCATATGCTTGACAAGATTCTCAAATTCGCCACTACTAAAACGTAAATACATTAAACAATCAAGAGGACTTTCATAGAGATGTAACGAGGCTATAATGCTAAGAGGGGAGCAAATGGCTTTTGAAAATGAGGAGCTAAAAGCCATAGACTAAGAGCTTAAACAATTCCGATGCGTCATACTACATCCTTCTCAAACCATAGCAACTTATCAACAAACTAAACCCCCAAATGAAAAGAGAAAGAGTCAAAAATCACAAATATCTTTTATTCCCACCAAGGCTAGTCACTTTCTTTGAAACCTTTTTCTAATGATTTTATATTGATTTTTCCTTCCTTCTTCTCTGTTTTTTTTTTTCCTTTTTTCAAAAAGGGATAGCCAAGGGAATTTCCCTAACGAACTTTGAAAAATCGAACTCTTCTTTAAACGTTTGTTGAATTCCAAGAGTACACAACCACAAGAGGGGGGTGAATTGTGGTGGTCGATTTTCGCCTAATAACTGACAAACAACCGTAGCACTTGATTGCAGAGATTGTTTGTAAATTACAAACAACCTTACGCCTTGTTTGTAGCGGTTGTTCTCAATTGATTCAGTCGCGAAATTCAAAGTAATAAATGCGGAAATAAAGCACACACAATTTTTACGTGGAAAACACCTCTAGCCCAACTGAGGTGTGAAAAACCACGACCTACCTCGTGTAGGATTTAACCACTTCACTAACGGGCTGAAAACGTTACAAAAGCAACACTCCTTGTTACAACTTGTAACCCACGTAACCTTCTTCCCTAAGACAGGTTACACCACGTCCAATCTCACCAGATAGGACACGTCCAAAGTCCACACGACTGAGGACACACTCACTCACTTTCTGTTCTGAGAACAGGGGTACAAAACACCTTACTAGGGTGCTTCTGACTTAAGCAGATGTAAGGTACAATGAAGTCCTATTATGCCAAGAAATTGAAAGCTCAGTTAAGCACAATCTTCTCACGGTTTTTCTCTTTGAAATTCAGCTCTAAAAATCTCTTACTTCTTTGTAAAAACCGGATTGTCAAATGGGAGAGAGAATTTCAATATTTAAACGCACAACCCAACGGCTATTCTTTTCAAAAGATAGGGAAAATCCTCTATTTTTAGTCGCTTAGAAGATTCACCAAAGATTTCCAACGGCTAAGAGAGGAGAGAAGATTTTCTTAAAATATCTTGGCCGAGTAATCTAGCTTGAAAAGGATAAAATCTTGATTTATCCCAAATTCAATCAAGACCTAAAAATAAGGGATAGGAATCTTTCAAGAGAAATCTTTAGCAAAAACGGTTTTGCAATTTTTTTTTTTCCAAATTCAAAACAAATCTTTTTAGATCTGGCAGCCAACCGAAGCAAATTTCCAGATAAGACTGATGTAGCTGCTGTAGTTTTTGAGAACACCCTAGGCACCCTGTTTGCAGGGTTGTTTGGAAATGGTGTCCCAAAGCAACTTTTCGAAAACCGTTTTCAAGAAGTGCTAAAAATGATACTTTCAATATTGGCATATTAACAAGAGTCTAAAAGATAAAAACTAAATTAACCAAGACTCCTTGTAAGAATTAGTTGTCTTGTCAAGAGTGAATATGCTGCTCCAAAACACCTTGGTCACCTTGATTCCTTGGGTAATCTTGTGTAGCTGAATGTTCCTCAAGATTTAAACCATATGTGTTGTTTGCTGATCTTGTGTCACTGAAGCTCGGAACCTGTTCCTAAGACTTGTTCTCAACATTTAGCCACCAGGTTAATAAAATATCACAAACAGCGGTGTAGGAACAACGGTGTATTAGGCCCTGTTTGGAGAGCTTGTTTGGAACAACATTACTTAGACAAATATGTTACTCTTGGATTTGTTATCATCAAAACTAAATATAATCAACAAATTCCCCCTTTTTGATGATGACAAACCAAGTGACCATATTGACAAAATTAAAAAGCTTAACAACGTTTAATGCTGATAGGGATCCTCTAGGTGCTAGGTCATAGAGCACGTCATATGGTTTTATTCATATGGTCTTATTCCCCCTTTTGGCATCATTAAAAAGCATAAACAACAGTATGAATGCAAGAAAAGAAATATAGAGCATAAGGTGCAAGAAGCATCATTAAGGAGATATTGCATTAAAAACAGTACAATGCCAAAAACGAAGATGGGAGGAGACAAGAGAACAGCCTAGAGAATCAGGTTGCAGGGGGTGGTCTCGTTTGCAGAGGAGGAATACTGGGGGCAAGAGTGGAGAGAAGGGCAAGCAATTCCTCATGGCGTTTGGCGGAGAGGGCTTGCTCCTCAGCAAGAGCAGCCTTGACAGCTGAGAGCTCATTCTTGAGGCGAGAATTTGAAAGGCTTGTACAGGATTGGGCGAGGGGGAGCAGGGATTGAGGACGCAAGAACGCGGGCTTTTGATTGAGAGGAGTTGTTGGGAACCATTGTTGCTAGAAGAGAGAGATTAGGGTTTAAGGTTTTTGCAGGGTTTTCAGGTTTTGCTTGTGTGCGAGATGAACGGCAGAACTGAGAACAGGGCATATAAAGAGAGAGAGAGAGAGAGCACCCAAAATCTTTAGAAGATTTCTTGGTTTGCAACGGGTGTGAGCATTAAAAGCTTGTGCCTTGGGAAGGAAAGAAAACACATCGAGCAACCAAGGGGCGTACCTGTTCTCTTCGTTATGCCTGTTCTTTGCCGTCTGATCTTGATTGGACTTAATGGTATTAAGGCGGCTCCAGTACATCCCCTTATGCTGCACTAAGTGGATAAGTAGAGACAAAATGCACGCAATTCGAGTGTATGCAATCACATCCGTTGTTAATAAGATTTGCAAACAGGGGGAGAGAACAGGGTGTAAAGGTTGATCTTACCAAACCCAGTTCATGTTCTGGAAACAGGTATCTCAGGGTGTTCTCACCAACCCTAGTTCCAGTCTATTTCTCTCAAATTGATCTCTAGCTAGTGCCTTAGTGAATATATCAGCAATTTGATTTTCCGTTGTGCAAAAATTCATAGAGATTAAACCCTTTTCAACATTATCTCTCAAGAAATGATGTCGAATGTCAATATGCTTTGTTCTTTTATGTTGACATGGATTTTTGGCAATGTTAATTGCACTTGTGTTATCACAAAAAATAGGAATGCATCCAGTGTCAACACAAAAGTCCTTAAGCTGTTGCCTTATCCACAACAGTTGAGCACAACATGAAGCTGCGGCAACATATTCAGCTTCTGCTGTGGACATGGCAATAGAATGTTGCTTCTTTGGTAGCCCAAGATACCAAACAAGGTCCAAGAAAGTGAGCCATACCTGAGGTACTCTTTCTATCAACTAGGAATCCAGCATAGTCAGCATCAGCATATTCAACAAGATCAAAATTGCAACCTCTAGGATACCATAAGGCTAAATTGGGTGTATGTTTCAAATATCTTAGTATCTGTTTCACAGCCTTAAGATGAGTTTCCTTAGGATTAGACTGAAAACGGGCACATAAACCAACACTAAAAACAATATCTGGTCTACTAGCGGTTAGATATAGGAGTGACCCAATCATGCCCCTATAGAGTTTCTCCTCAACTGAGGGACTCCCATCATCCATAACCAACCTGGTTGAAGGAGAAATAGGAGTGTCTACGGGTTTGGCCAACTCCATCCCAAAACGCTTAAGTAGCTCCTTGATATACTTTTGTTGATGGATCATGGTGCCGTTTGGAGTTTGCTTGATTTGTAAGCCTAAGAAAAAGTTAAGCTCACCCATCATGCTCATCTCAAACTCACTCCTCATCATATTTGAAAATTCATTGCATAAATCATGATGAGTTGCACCAAATATAATGTCATCAACATATATTTGGACAATCAATAAATGTTCCTCCTTAGATTTTAGAAACAAGGTATTGTCTACCTTGCCTCTTCTAAAATCATTTTTAATTAAAAAACTTGACAACCGTTCGTACCAAGCTCTAGGAGCTTGTTTTAGGCCATAAAGAGCTTTGTCAAGTTTGAAAACATGGTTAGGAAATTCACTGTTTTCAAAACCAGGGGGTTGTTTGACATACACCTCTTCTTTAAGGTATCCGTTGAGGAATGCACTTTTCATGTCCATTTGATATAGCTTGATTTCCATATGAGCTGCAAAGGCTATTAAGATTCGAATAGCCTCAATTCTAGCAACTGGTGCAAAGGTTTCTTCATAATCGATCCCTTCTTCTTGATTATACCCTTGAACAACCAGCCGTGCCTTGTTCCTAGTGACTGTTCCTGACTCATCCAGTTTGTTTCGGAACACCCACTTGGTTCCAATGATTGTTCTCTCTGCAGGTTTAGGTACAAGGTGCCATACTTTGTTTCTTTCAAATTGATGGAGCTCTTCTTGCATTGCCGTGACCCAATCTGAATCTGCAAGAGCTTCATTCACACTCTTTGGCTCAATATTAGAGAGAAAAGCATAGAAAGCACAGAAATTCTTAAGCTTAGACCTAGTTTGCACTCCACTGTTAATATCAGACAGAATTTGATCAAGGGAGTGCGAACTATGGTACTTCCATGGTCGTGGAGTAAGAGGATCCACAGACCCATGCTCTACTCTAGTCGTAATATCAAGCTTATGATCATCTCCTGAGCCTGTTTCTGCACCTGTTTGTAAGCCTGTTCCTGAAGAACATGGTCCCGAACAGGGTTCAACGGTGTTTCCCCCTGTTTGGTGTTCACCTTGCCTGCTGTTCTAAGGAACACCTTCAGGAGTTGTTTTCTCCATGGTGTTCTTACCTCGTTTATCTTGGAGCAACACTTCTTTTCGAACAAGACCTAATTCAAGTTCATCTTCCTGTGCATCATTCTCACTCAACAAGTTAGATTCATTAAAAAGCACATGCACACTTTCCTCAACACACAAGGTCCTTTTGTTAAAGACTTTGTATGCCTTGCTGTGAGAAGAATAGCCAAGAAATATTGCCTCATCACTCCTAGGGTCAAACTTTCCTAAGGCATCCTTCCCATTATTATGCACAAAACACCTACAACCAAATGTTCTTAGGTGCGTAATATTGGGTTTTCTGCCCTTGAAAAGTTCATAAGGAGTTTTGTTCAAAATGGGTCTGATCATACATCTATTTATAATGTAACATGAGGTGTTCAATGCTTCTGCCCAGAAATACCTAGGAAGACCACTAGCAATAAGCATTGTTCTGGTCATGTCTTCCAGGGTGCGATTTTTGCGCTCAACCACCCCATTTTGTTGGGGTGTTCTTGGAGCTGAGAAGTTATGATCAACACCATGTTCATTACAATTGTTAATAAAACTTGCATTTTCAAACTCAGATCCATGATCAGATCTCAAGCTAATTAAGGAGTGTCCTACTCTCTTTTCAACCTTTTTGAGAAAGGCAATAAAATTCTCAAAGGTTTCATCTTTGGATGCCAAAAACAAGGTCCAAGTAAATCGAGAGTAATCATCCACTACAACAAGCACATACTTTTTCCCACCTCTACTAGTTATCCTCATGGGACCACACAAATCAATGTGTAATAATTCTAGAGGTCGGGTAGTGCTTACACATTTTTTCGATTTAAAAGAAGATCTGACTTGTTTGCCTTTTGCACAAGCTTCACATACCTTGTCATCATTAAATTTGATGGAAGGTAGTCCAATAACCAGGTCTTTTGAAACAAGTTTGTTTAAAAGAGTAAGGCTTGCATGACCTAGTCTCTTGTGCCAGAGCATTATGTCATCATTCACAGCACTCAAACAAGTCAGGTTGTTTTGGGGAAGAGTGGAAATACATACTTTGTAAACATTTTTGTGTCGCTTCCCCCTTAATACGACATCTCCTGTGTTGACATTGACAACCAAGCAATGTGTTCGTGAGAACACCACTAGATTGTTCTTGTCACACAGTTGGGACACACTTAGTAAATTATGCTTTAAACCATCAACTAAGTGCACATTATCAATTGAGTGGAGAGAGTTTTACCAATGCTACCTACACCGACAATTATCCCAGACTTGCCGTTGCCAAAAGCCACGCTCCCACCGGTTGAAGCTGTAAGTGACAGAAAGTTTGATTTTTCTCCAGTCATATGCCGCGAACACCCACTATCAACATACCACAGCTGCCTGTTTTCAAGGTTGTTTTCTGATCTGTTTGACAGGGTGTTTCTTACCCTATTTGCTGGGTTGTTTGTGGGGTTGTTCTCTCTCACTTCAGCCTGCAAAACAAATCACAGGTTAGTTTTGGGAACCCAGATCCACTTGGGTCCCATTCTTTTAGACAAGTAAAGCTCATCTTTTCTAATCCAGATTTGTTTCACATACCTTTCATTTTTTTCAATGACATACCTTCTCAGAGGACATGAATATCGATAGTGACCAGTTTTACCACAATGAAAGCAAACAATGTTTTCAGGTAATCCCACATACTTTCTATGAATTGGGTAAACTGTTCGTTTAGGCTTATATCTAAGTCCCTTTTTGTTTCGACTGTGGTGAGTGTTTAACCAATCAAGGGCTTGTGAGGACTTGTTCCAGCGCTTGGTTGTGATAAGCTCGGTTTCCAGTTTTTCTATATTAGCATGCAAACCCTTGTTCTCCCTGAGCAAGGACTCAACCATTCCTTCCACCTCAAAGAGTTTTTCCTCCATTCGAGAATAATCTCCTTCTTTTATAAAGAGGTTTTCTTTGAGCGTATTAATATTTTCATGTAAGCCCAGTTTTTCATTTTTAAGGATCTCATTTTCTAGTTCTAGGTCTCGGACATCTCGTTTCAATTCAGCACAAGTATCCATCAAGGTATACAAAAGTTCTTCAGAGTTGCTTTATTGAGACCACGTACCTTGTTCTTGAGATCAGTAAGACTGTTTGTTGATTCATCATCTGAATCCGTGTCACTTTGTGCCATGAGAGCTACAACACCTTCATCAGTTTCAGACTCACCTTCATCCTCAGAGGAATCTCCTCAGGCAGCAAGCATAGCCTTCGACAATCATCTCCCAGAACTGCTTGCAGCTTGTTTTCTACCTTGTTTCCTGGGGTGTTCTTGCTCTTGCTCTTCTCGAAGTAGTGGACAGTTCTTCACAATGTGATCTGGTTCGCCACACTTGATACACCCTGTGAACTGTTCTCGGGGGTTGTTTCTTGACTTACTGAAGTCTTTTCTTTTGCTGTTTTCTTTGACCTTTTTGAAGAATTTCTTGAACTTTCTTATCATTAAGGCCATCTCTTCATCCTCAAGGTTAGAGTCATCATCCTCTTGTGCTTTCAAGGCAAGCCCACGATCCTTCTTCTGCTCCTCTTTTTGTTGGGAGTTCTTTCTGAGTTCATAGGTTTGAAGATTGCCAATCAACTCGTCGAGGGTGATCTTGTTCATGTCTTTAGCTTCTTAGATGGCTGTCACCTTCGCTTCCCAAGACCGAGGCAAAATCCTTAGAATCTTCCTCACCAGCTCTTCTGTGGTGAAGGATTTTCCCAGGGATTTTAGCTCGTTTGTTATGTGGGTGAAGCGTGTGTACATATCCATCACGTTCTCACGATCACCCATATCAAACAACTCATATTGCCTCATAAGTAGCTCAATACGTGATTGTTTGACTTGACTTGTTCCTTCAAGAGCTACTTGGAGGGCATTCCGTTTCTCCTGAGCTGACTCACACTCCGAGATACGTGTATATTCATCTGGACCTAAGCCAAAATATAATAGCCTCTTGGCCTTGGCATTCTTTTCCATTTTCTTATAGTCTTCACCATCAAACTCTATGGGTTCCTTGGGAGCCTTCTTACCATCTTCAAGCACCTTGGTGGGAACAAGGGGCCCGTTCTTGATGAGCATCCATAATTCATAATCTTCTGCCTGAATATAGTTCTCCATCCTATTCTTCCACCAACTATAATGTTGGCCGTTGAAATAGGGTGGACGAGTAATGGATTGCCCTTTAAGGATTCCTTGTGGTGTACTCATCTTCAGAATCTCTCAAGGTGTTAGCCCTTTTGAGAGAACCCACTCTGATACCACTTGTTGAATTCCAAGAGTACACAACCACAAGAGGGGGGGTGAATTGTGGTGGTCGATTTTCGCCTAATAACTGACAAACAACCGTAGCACTTGATTGCAGAGATTGTTTGTAAATCACAAACAACCTTACGCCTTGTTTGTAGCGGTTGTTCTCAATTGATTCAGTAGCGAAATTCAAAGTAATAAATGCGGAAATAAAGCACACACAATTTTTACGTGGAAAACACCTCTAGCCCAACTGAGGTGTGAAAAACCACGACCTACCTCGTGTAGGATTTAACCACTTCACTAACGGGCTGAAAACGTTACAAAAGCAACACTCCTTGTTACAACTTGTAACCCACGTAACCTTCTTCCCTAAGACAGGTTACACCACGTCCAATCTCACCAGATAGGACACGTCCAAAGTCCACACGACTGAGGACACACTCACTCACTTTCTGTTCTGAGAACAGGGGTACAAAACACCTTACTGGGGTGCTTCTGACTTAAGTAGATGTAAGGTACAATGAAGTCCTATTATGCCAAGAAATTGAAAGCTCAGTTAAGCACAATCTTCTCACGGTTTTTCTCTTTGAAATTCAGCTCTAAAAATCTCTTACTTCTTTGTAAAAACCGGATTGTCAAATGGGAGAGAGAATTTCAATATTTAAATGCACAACCCAACGGCTATTCTTTTCAAAAGATAGGGAAAATCCTCTATTTTTAGTCGCTTAGAAGATTCACCAAAGATTTCCAACGGCTAAGAGAGGAGAGAAGATTTTCTTAAAATATCTTGGCCGAGTAATCTAGCTTGAAAAGGATAAAATCTTGATTTATCCCAAATTCAATCAAGACCTAAAAATAAGGGATAAGAATCTTTCAAGAGAAATCTTTAGCAAAAACGGTTTTGCAATTTTTTTTTTCCAAATTCAAAACAAATCTTTTTAGATCTGGCAGCCAACCGAAGCAAATTTCCAGATAAGACTGATGTAGCTGCTGTAGTTTTTGAGAACACCCTAGGCACCCTGTTTGTAGGGTTGTTTGGAAATGGTGTCCCAAAGCAACTTTTCGAAAACCGTTTTCAAGAAGTGCTAAAAATGATACTTTCAAGATTGGCATATTAACAAGAGTCTAAAAGATAAAAACTAAATTAACCAAGACTCCTTGTAAGAATTAGTTGTCTTGTCAAGAGTGAATATGCTGCTCCAAAACACCTTGGTCACCTTGATTCCTTGGGTGATCTTGTGTAGCTGAATGTTCCTCAAGACTTAAACCATATGTGTTGTTTGCTGATCTTGTGTCACTGAAGCTCGGAACCTGCTCCTAAGACTTGTTCTCAACATTTAGCCACCAGGTTAATAAAATATCACAAACAGCGGTGTAGGAACAACGGTGTATTAGGCCTTGTTTGGAGAGCTTGTTTGGAACAACATTACTTAGACAAATATGTTACTCTTGGATTTGTTATCATCAAAACTATATATAATCAACAACTTTACACAATAAAACAAAGGATTTATTGTCTTTTTTACACCCCTACACCAAACAACCAAAAATTCACCAAAAACAATAACAATCCACCTTGCTAACCCCCTATCAAATTGATGTAAAAGAATATAACGCTCCTCTTAGCCTTGGCTTAAGGGTAAGCCAAGTGTTTGGCCATGGGCTAAAAATAGGAGGGTTAAATCAAGAAAAATGGATATAGGCTCAAAGGGGCTAACGAAGGGATACAATACATAACAAGGGTGGCTATTTGGCAATGCAAATAAATCAAAGAAAAATTGCCTCAATCATATTGCCTAAATGCATATGCGAAATGTGGTCTAGAATGAGAATCAAAGCAAGTTCTAGAGAATTGACATCAAGGAAGAGTCACGCATGAAGGAAAACATGAGATTAAAAATGACAAATAGCCTCTGAAAGCTTAAAAGCTGACGGCATGTATACCACAATCAAAACTAGCTCACAGACAAACACATGCCAGAATTTCAAGTAATGACTTATGAGGAAAATCAATTCGCATCCAACATATGGTCAAAACATGAAGCACATTTCGAAAATTCATTCGCAAAATTTTATATACAATTTGGGTGAATCAAAGGAACAAACTAACCAAAGAAAGCTATCAAATCTATAAAAATCATCATCGGAGGATTTTTTTTTGTGTTTTTTAAAAATAAATGCATGCATGCTCCTATAAACAATGCAAACTAACATGTGAAAGAAACTAAAAAAAAAAGAAACTAAATGCAACCTAGAAGAAAACTAAATGCACTGTTAAAACAAAACTAAAACAAAAACTACAAAAACTACGACTAAAAATATATACAAAGCAGAAACAAACGCACCAAACAAGAAAAAAAACGAGCATCAGACGCTAATTGTAATAACATACTCACTCCCCCATGCTTGAATCACACATTGCCCTCAATGTGGGCATATCATAATAAAAAGGGAAGGGAGGGGGGTAAACAGAATAGACAAAAAGGGGGTGGAGGTGGAGGATGGGGTGGTGCTTGACTTGATGAGCCAACCTCCTTGGTGCCCCTTTGCCTTTTAGTTGGTGCCATGGCTATAAAACCTAATCAAAAACAAAACTAAAACCAAGAATTAGAACTAAAATCTAGAAAATTAAAGAAAATAAGTGAAAAGATAAAGAATTTTAAAAAAAGAAAGAGATGGGTATGGTGAATGAAGGAGGGGATATGAACCTTGAAGAAGAGATGAAAAGAGATGAAATTGTTGGAGGAAATGGGAATATTGAGTGAAAAGGAGGAATTTGGTGTAAAAATAGAGAAGAATTGAGGGATAGTTGAAGGAGTTGGTAATGGGAGTTTTAGAGAGAGAGAGAGAGAGAGAGAGCAGGGGAAGAGAGAGAAAGGTCGAAGGTTGAAGAAGAGGAAATGAGGGAAGGGAACGGGCACCACGGGCCAAAACCTAGAACGCAGCTCGTAGCAGCCCACCACGGACCGTGGGGTCGACCACGGGCGGTCCGTGGTGTCTGCCAGACTAAGATTTTTTTTTGGGCTTTGCGTCCCACGGTTGTGGGTTTAGGACTCTGGCCGTGGTGCCAAACATTTTATTCTTAACATTTTTTTTTCTATTTTTGTCTTTGTTTTTTTTCTTTTTTTTTTCAAAGTCTTATTCTCATTCTCTTTTTTTTTTCAAACTATAAAAACAACAAAACAAAGGAAAACAAAAAAGGAAAAAGTAAAATAAGAAAAAGCTTGTGTTGCCTCCCAAGAAGCGCTCATTTAAGGTCAAGAGCTTGACCCTTGTTCTGGGCTTGGTCTGGATCTCCTTTGTCACGGACCACGAAATCGAACTTCTGTACCTGAAGGTACCGTCGTAGCAATTCTGGCTACATGTCCTTTGTCTTCATAACTTGGTGCCGCAGTGCACCATCCGCATATAAAACAAACTACTCTCTTAGCCCATCAGACGGGCTACCATCTACTCGCTTAACCTCTACATCAAAATCGGCATTGAAACCTTCCAAAGGGGGTACAGACTGAACAACTCGTGCAAACCTGTAATACTCATTTAGTGAAGAATCATTAGAAGAAGGGGCCTCAACCTCGGGTTGGTTAGGTGGCATAGGAGCAGAAAACTCGACCTTAACGTACCCTTGATCAAGGTCCTCATATAAAATCCATCCAGAATTAGGAGGATCTTCAACATGCAAGACATCCTCCATATCACAAACAGGGGAAAGGGGTAATACATCCAATATAGAAGAACGAGGAGAAGCTGCATCCTCCTTCCTATGAGTAAACACAGCAAATCTCTCTTTTACCTCAAAAGAAATACGACCATCTCTAACATCAATGTGGCAACCAGCTGTTGCCAAAATGGGCCAACCTAGGATAATCTGGGCATCATCAGTTTTAGGTATATTGACAACAATGAAGTCCTCTAACATCCAAATGTCACCTATATTAACAGGCACATTTTCCAACTTGCTTATGGCTGTGTCACAAAACCATCAGGCAACTGAAGTAAAAATGGTGCAGCTAGCAATGGTCCTCGATGCAGTTTATGAAATAAGGAGTAGGGCATTATGCTAACACTTGCACCTAAATCACAGAGACCTCTCTCAATCCCCATTTTTCCCACAATGCAAGGGATAGAAAAAATACCTGGGTCAGGAAGCTTAGGAGGAAAAATGGTGGGGATCTTAATAAAGTTACTCTCTACAAATGTGGTAGTCTTGCCATCATTTTATCTCTCTTTACTACCCACCATTGTTATCTCTCTACCCTCTTCCATTGGTGCTTCCTCAGGGTCAGTTAAGTCCTCTTCATCCTCTTTCATGGTGACACAGTTACAGTACTCATGAGGGTTGTGTTCAGGTTTATTAGAAAGTCTATCTAGGGTGTAGATGAAAAAGCAGCTTTTTGGGCACTCTAGGCCTCTAACATCCTATTGTGGGTTATAAGCCCATCAACCTTGGTAGCTAATTGCTTAATATACTCATCTCGTTTCTGTTGGGCCATAAGCATGCTTTCTATCATTGCTTCTAAGTTGGTCTTTTGTGGCATCTGAGAAGGGAATGGTGGTCTTTGAAAACTATGGGGTACTCTAGCATTCATAGGGGGCAGATTCACAGAGTTCGGGTTTGACCTATAAGAGAGATTTGGGTGATTCTTCCAAGCCAGATTGTAAATATTAGAGTAAGGGTCATGAGTCGGTCTTGGGTTGAAATTTTGAACATAATTAACTTCATTTAATTCTTAGGAAAACGGACTCCCAACTGGACAATGCAAAGTTATATGCTCAATTGAACCACAGGTATCACAAGGGGAAGAGGCATTAGAATTAACAGCATTCACATTTAATCGGTCGAATCTTTGAGTCATGGCATCTACTTTAGCAGAAAGTAAAGTTAGAGTATCGACTTCAAACTTACCTCCAACCCGCTTGGGTTGGGTACGTTTAGATGACCATTGAAAGTTATTAAGCACTATCTCCTCGATAAGACTATACGCTTAATCCTCAGTCTTGCTCATTAGAGTTCCCCATACCAGTGCATCAATGGTGGACCTCACAGCCCATTATAAAATGCCCGGATAATCATCCAGTGCTGAAGACCATTATGGGAACACAGACGCAGTAAACCCCTAAAACGCTCCTAGGCTTCATAGAGCATCTCATCTTCTCTTTGCAGAAAGTTGGTGATCTGATTTCACAGGCTCGCTGTCTTGCTCGGGGAAAGAATTTGGTGAGAAAAACTTTTATCTACTCGTCCCAAGTCATTATGCAACCAAACGGCAAGGAATGCAGCCACGCCTTCGCTTTATCCCTCAATGAGAAAGGGAATAAGCGTAGGCGAATCGCATCACTCGAGACTCCGTTCAACTTTAGCATATCACACACTTCTAAGAATACCGAGAGGTGGAGATTCAGATCTTCCAAGGGAGTTCCACCGACTTGAGATTATTGCACCATAGAAATCAGTGCTAGGTTGAGTTTAAAGTTGTTGGCATCTACCGCAGGTCGAGCTCTGCTTGAGGCTATCCCTTGAACTTCGGGAGTAGCGAAATCATGAAGGGTTCTTCTTTCTTCATCGGCCATGCTTGAATCCATTCTTGCTTCGCCCCTTTGTTCTTCAATTCTCTGCTTTTTCCTTCTTAAGTGAAAAGTCCTCTTAATTTCTGGATCGAGCTCGTACAAGATCAGACTTTGTATACACTAGGAAAAATTCCTGCAAGCACTTCACCAACACTACCAGTGCAATTAAACAGGAAAAAGAAAAACAATAAGAAAACAAAATGAAGCAAAATAATAAAATGCTTAGTCGCGTTCTTAAGACAATACTCAATAGTTAGCAATTTAGTATCCAGCAATGGCACCAAAAACTTGATGTGATGATGTGTAGGTTGTGACTACTACTTCTTCTACTGCCGCGAGCGCACGGGTAGATGTAGTATAGACAGGGATATCATTCCTCAGGGACTAAAGAAACTACTGAGTTTTATCAATCGGAATGTGCTAAGCGAAACTATATTCGAGTGGATTTTAATTAACAATTGCAAACAAAACTTGACTAAATCAATAAGAGAAAAACATCTAGGAATTTTTGCAGTTGTGGAAGGGAATTGGATCAAATCTGATAAACATGTGCTATTTTCTAATTGGTAGATTTCGAGAAACTGTAATCGTTTTTAGAAATTCAGTCTATTCTTTCGAAATCAACTACATTTACCTAAACTAAGCAAATGTCATTCTCTCAAACTAATTTGACTTAATCCAAGTTTAATATATTCGATTACTCACTAGCCCTCTTAACATATAAATCTCCCTTTCGAGCCAAAGTTATGTTAAGTCTATTCAAGCAGTCCAACAACCAAATGTCCTCTCTTGAATGTTCACTCGGTTGTTTCAATAGTGCAAGTAAATTTCGGTCAAAAATCAACCCACAACATACAAAAGACTTGATAGACAAAATCAAACCAATCATGAAAATAGCACAATTGAACGAACTAAAACATGATCCAATAACAATTCCAAAAATTACTAAATCTTTAGACTAAGAAAACTACTCATACATGATTAAAAAGGTAAACTAAACAAAGATTAAGCGAAATCTGAGCAAAAGCGATTTGGTTGAGATGGCAATCACTAAAGGCTTCACAACCGCCTCAGAATCAAAAACTCTCACACTCAAAATTCTCACTAAATAAAACCAAAGTAAAAACTACAAAATTTGAGAGAAAAGACTAATATAAACTATGCTATTGCTTGAAATGCTCTAAGAGATGATTGAGGAGTGCTTTCTTCTACTATAGGCGATGCTATTTATAGAAAACTTTAAGCATTCTCAGCCACACAGTCGAGGAAAAATAAAGAGGCAATAGTTATAGGCCCACCATGGTCTGACCGTGGTCTGGGCTGGAACCAAATTTCTTGCTCTTTCTTGTTCTACGGTCATGGCAACTCATGGTTCACCATGGGTGATGTCAAAATACAGCCATTGAAGGGCAAATGCATGGTGAAAGGACTAAAAATCCTACAAAACACATAAAACAACTACATCCAAGCAAAAATCAAGAATAGGAGAGTAAATAGTATCATCAAGCACAAAATTCTTCTAAAAATCAGGCAAAATAGCCCTAAAAAGGCATACATATAAAGCACTTATCCCCTATTCACCCTATAGCTGAAGCATTCATATATTGATTCTGTCATCTGCTTCTTGAGGAGATACCTATGAGTTTACCTCCTAAGAGAGATACAACACCATATTGATCTCATTCCTAGTTCTGTCTTACCTAATAAGCTAGGTTATAGAATGAATCCCAATGAAACTATGGAGATTCAATGTCAAGTGGAGGAACTAATGTCTAAGGGCTTAATTCGTGAGTCCTTAAGTCCATGTGTCATACCTGCTTTGCCAGTTCCTGGAAAGAATGGAGGAATTCGTATGTGTGTGGATAGTAGATCCATTAACAAGATTAGTATCAAGTACAGGTATCCTATACCTGGACTTGAAGATATGTTGGATGAATTACATGGCTCTCAAGTATCTCTAAGATTGATCTTCAAAGTAGTTACTACAGATTTGCATTAGAGAAGTAGATGAATGGAAAATGACCTTTAAGACTAAAGGAGGGCTTTATGAATGGTTAGTTATGCCCTTTGATCTTTTAAATCTCCTAGTACCTTCATAAGATTAATAAATCAAGTGTTTAGGCCGTACATTGCTGATGATATCTTGATTTATTCCAAGAATGAATATGAGCATCAAGATTATCTCACACAAGTCATGTTTGTCCTAGAACGTGAAAGGTTGTTCGGTAACCTTAAAAAATGTGCTTTTTTACTCCTAAAGTCACATTCTTAGGTTATATTCTTACTAAAGATGGTAATAAGGCAGATGAGAGCAAGATTGAGGCCATTCGTTCCTGGCCTATTCCCCACAGTATACATGATGTTCGAAGTTTTCATGGACTAGCTTCCTTTTATAGGAGGTTTATTCAAAACTTCAACACCATAATGGCTCCTATGACTGAGGCAATTAAGGGTACATCATTCTAAGGGACCCCTAAAGCCCAAGCTGCCTTTGAGGAAGTGAAGAAAAGGCTTACTCAAGCACCGGTTCTAGCCTTGTCGTGCTTTGATAGAGTCTTTGAAGTTTAATGTAAACCTTTAGAGTTAGTATAGGTGGTGTTCTTACTTAGGAAGGTAAGCCTTTAGCCTTCTTTAGTGAGAAATTATGTGACTCAAGAAGAAAGAATTCCACCTATGATAAAGAGTTCTGTGCAATCGTGAGGTGTTTAGAGCATTGGAGTTATTATCTAATTGTAAGTGAGTTTATTCTTCATTCTGATTATGAGGCTTTGAAGTGTATTCAAGGCCAACACAAGTTAAACTCATGTCATGCTAAGTGGGTTGAGTTTCTCTAATCATTTCACTTTACAATCAAGCATAAATCTGGAAAGCTCAAAAAAGGTGCCGATACTCTGTCTTGGAGGTATCTAATTTTCTTAAATTAGATGCTTGTGTACTTGGTTTTGAGCATCTAAAGTGTTCGTATGTTAAAGAAGAAGATTTTGGGGCGTTGTTTGCTGATTTCTCAAAGTACCCCTAAGGTGATTTCCTTGTTCAAGAAGGGTTTCTTTTCAAGGGTACGCTGTCGATATACCAAAGTGTAGCACGAGAGAGCTTTCTAATTAAAGAAGTTCATGGAGGTTCTCTAGCTGGTCATTATGGAGAAAACAAGACACTCATTATGCTAAAAGAACATTACTATTGGCTAGGCATGGAGAGGGATGTACAGGACATCTTAAAGAGGTGTGGAACTTGTCAAGTGGCAAATCTAGCAGATCCTATCTACTATATTAGTGGACGGGAGCTTATCTAGCTGCAAACATAAAACTTGGCGCTCATTGGGAGGCAGCAGTTTGAGACTTTTGGGTTTTTTTTTTTTTTTTTTTTGTTCATAGTGTGTTTGTCTCTTAGAGTGTGATTGCTCACTTGGTTTTTGACTTTTGTGGTTGGTGATGATTGTGAAGGCACATTTGGTGTTGGATTATTAGGCTTATATGGAAATGCTTTCCTCATGTGGTCAGGTTGTGTTGCTTTTTTCTCCATTTCTCTCTTTATTATTGTTTTCTACATTGAGGACAATGCAAGGTTTAGGTGTGGGGGGAAGGCAAAATGAAATTTTTTTAGGAAAATTAAAACTTGAAAATCTGTGGGTGAATTTGATTTTGGGAAAGTTTGAGTGTTTTGATTATACATGTTATACTCTTAAGTAGATTTGATTTATGCGACCCATGCTCACTAGAGATTATTTCTGGCTTTGGCTAGTTGAAGGCCAAAGATTTTTGCAGTGCCTATGTTACTATGTCACCGATCTGGAGTTTAAGATGTAACCCCATTTTCATTGTCATTACGAGTATTTAAAAAGTATTGAGGGCCCTGCGACTTTCAATAAATAAATAAATAAATTGAATTAGTTAAATCTTAATTTCAGTACTAATGCCTAGTTTCTATCTTTATCCATATCCTTAATTGCCTGAATATGTACTAAGTGCTTCTCTGATTGTATCTTTATTCATATCTTTGTCCACGTAAGAGAGCACATGGATCAAGTAACTTTTGAAAAAATTCAAAAAATCAGAAGAAAAAAAATTAAGAAAAAGAGAATAATAAATTGATTTGGCATTGAGGACTTCATTTTAAAGATGCTCTTGTGATTTCATTTTGTGGGGTGAAATTTTATACTTATGGTTTGTTACAGGTTTCATTGTGTGCTTAATTGGCTTGAATCTTGACCTATTGACTTAGTTGAAATTAGAAATGTTTAATGATGGGTTGTGGGTTGGTAGTGAATTAATCCATCTGATTTTGAGTGGATATACATAATTGGATATTTGATTTCTTTACTAACCTTATTCTACTTGATGAGTCAGATGAGTACATGTGTTATTGTTATTCTTTACTTGAGGACTAGCAAAGTTGTGTGTTGGGGAGTCCAGAATCCAGTGTCGACTAAGTTCAGGTAATAATCAGAATTTTAACTATTTTACTAAGCATGGTGCCTTTAATCATATAAAATATAATATTTATGATATAATTAGTAGATGGTGGTAACTAGTGCCAGCTAAAGTTATTATCAGAAGCAAAAACACTAAAGATAATCATATTTCCTGAAAAACCCTAAAAAATAACAAAATCCGAATTTGTACCCTATTTTAGGTCCATTTCGTGACTTTAAAAAGTTTTGGGTCAGAAAAAAATATTTATCTCCCAAAAGTACTATAACCCAGATAGTTCTACCCTGAAAAATAATTACCCAAACTTACGTAGTCCTAAAAATATTTATCTAAACAAGTAGGTCACGAAAGTTATTATACTAAACCTCAGTTGACCAAAAAGGAATTTTTTTTACTTAAATTTCTTTTATCCGCATCGTTATGTGTTAAATGATCTCTTGTAAGATAGACATTTTCATATGAAATAACTAGCTAAAATATAGTTTATTGAGAAGGATTTTGGAAGAACAATTAGTTGTACCATAATTAGGGGAACTAGGCCCATAATTTATTATGCATATAAGAAGGGTTACAAAATATTTACACATTTTGTCCAGATAAATCATCTGTTATATCCCCTCTATCTGTATAGGGGATTCGTGGATGTATTGGATTTGACCAAAAAATAGAATTATAGGGAGTGTCTTAGAAAAAAAGACTGCCAATCAAACTCAAGTAGAAATATTAAGTTCTTCATGTGATAGTCATTCTTGAACAAAATGGTAGTCCACCTTAATGTGGTTGATCTGTCCATGTGGAACAAGGTTAGCAACAATGTAGGTAACACATATGTTTTCACATAGAACCTTGATTGGATCTCGTACTAGATTACATAACTCAACAAGTACATGATGAATGCATGGTCTCACTAATTGTATTGGCAATCGGCTTGTGTACTCGGCTTTTGAAGAAGATTTCTACATTTTAAGCTACTTCGTGGAGTGCTAAAAAATCAAGTTGAGGTCCATGATAATGGTATAATCAGCTATAGAGCAGGAGCTATCTGGATAACCTATCCAATCTGTATTTTCGCACGCAAACACAATAGATAGATTTTTTAACTTTTTGAATGTGAGATTATGATATGTTGTTCCTTGCAAACAAGGGGCATGCATAAGTTTAGAAACAAGATTCACTATATAAGAGTATCAAATCTAGCTATAGTCATGTATAGCAAAGCTCTAACTGTCCTTTAATGATACCCATCAGTAAGTGACAATATAGCCCTAGAAGGAGGTGATGTGCAGACAAGCTTGTACTTTGGATATTTAATTTTATAAGGAGGTCATGTATATATTTGGTTTTGGAAGAAATACAGAACATGCACCTCCAAAAAATCATAAAGTTCTCTAAAGTTCTTCATTGAAAACTAGATAAAGGGCAAATACATGATGTGATGTAGAAGAGTGGGTGAGCTAAGTTGCTAGTGAATTTGATATCATGCACATACAATACTTAAATAAGAACAACATTTCATATGTAAAATATGAACATCCATCAATCAGTATGGCTGTAAGTGAAGCCCGGGGATAAGAGAAAGCTCTAGAACTTATGAAACTAGGCTCAGGAATCCTGTTTCAAGCTATAAAGGGATTTGTTCACCTTACACACATGGTGTGGGAAATTAGGGTGCCAAAAAAAAAACCTCTTCGCTGACTTATGTAAACTTTCTTATGTAAATTGCCATGGAGAAAAACATTTTTTACAACAAGTTTTCTAATGACTAATCACAAGTAATGGAAATACAACATAAATAGTAGTGGCTTTAAAATAGGGCTAAAGGTCTAAATATGACTAGCACATGAAGTTAATCAAGGCCTCTAACAACCCAAGATGCCTTTCGTTAGTCAATAGATCCATAAAGATTGTAACGTATATGACAAACCCACTTAAAACTTAGTAAATTCATGTTATCATGATATGCAACCAATTGCCAGGCATTATTTTGTATAAGTGTATTAAACTCCTATGTCATTAGCATTTGCCAAGTTTTATCTTTAGAAACTTCAGTAAAAAGCAATCAGTTCAGACTTTAAGCATTGCGCATGCAAAGACAAAAATGTGTGGGCCTCAGTAATACCAAACTTTGATATAATCTGTATGGAATGGTGATTCTACATAGGAGGCGGTGCAAATGGGATTAATAAGGGAGGGGTTAGAGAAGATTGAAGATAGGTCTACAAGCTAGAGTTTCCTATGATTTGAAATCAAGCCTGCAACAATTGTCTATTTAGGCTAGAGCCACCAGGTTGTTGCTCCTCTAAGAGAGATCTGGGTGATCAGAAGGTGTGGAGATGTGTTAGAAGGAGACAGTCCAGGAAGTAACGCAAAAGCAGATGGAGTAGGAGACACTAGAACAATAAGTCCTGGGCTTGTAGACAGCAACCTAGATGATGTTGGATGGGTGGATAGTAAGACTAGATAAGGAAGATAGGGTGAAGGGAGGAGATGATGTGGCCGATCCAAATCATGGGTTAGAAGAATAGGGAATAAACACTACAATGTATGTGGGGTTATTAGTAGGAAAAAAAAAATTTAGCTAAAGCAACAAGATTAAGAGAAGAAATAGTTTGAACTTTGGACTCAAGAGATTGGAATTCAACAAAAGGGAAAACATCCTCGGAGAATAAAACATGCATAGTAACATATTCATAAAGACATATATATCCTTTATAATTAGAGGCATAACCAATGAAAACACATGAACAAAATCAATTCTTGGTTAGTTAGAGGAGAATTGATAACGGTCAATGACTCAATAGTATTTTTAATCTCCCATGCACAAGACTCCATAGATTGAGATTTCTGTTTCTTCAAAATTTTCAGTTTTCCTTTTAGTTCTAGGGCCTTAGTCATACTAACAAGTAATAAAGCTTGTATGGAGGCAATCCAAATTTTTAAAAGAATGTAACAAGTCACGTATCTCAACAAGAAGATTACCGGATCGATATACTAGCAAGAAAAGACAAGATATGAGCATCTTCTCATCCTTAAGCCATTGTGAGAAAAGATGGTTAATTAGTTGATGATCACCGGAGTCAGAGCTGGTTGTTGATGACAGCAGTAATGACTGTCCATGAGACCAAGTAGATAATAAGATATTGAAAGGTTATAACTTTAGTTCTCCTATTTAAATAATACTGAATAATGGCGAAGGGTTTAAGAAAATTAGTATAATTTTTTTTGATGGGAAAGGATATAAGCGAATGGGCCAAGGGTAGAAACCGAAAAGGATTATCACCAAGTTGAAGGCCTTGCAAGTGGGATATCAATGGACTAATAAGGACCTCAAGGTACTGAGAGGATAACAAGATCTGATCAAACAGGCAGAGGGTGGAAAGTAGCACTAGTGGTTGCTCGAATTATTCCCAAATGCAATCATTGAGAAGACTTTAAGAAAGCTATGCAACATAAGTAAAGCGTCGAAAGAACCAAAAGGTCAATCTAGAAACCAAAAGGTCAATCCAGAAACCATCGCTAAAATTTGCCTTATTCTGATAGAATATTACGACCGAAAATAAGTCCATCAGAATCTCCGATGGATTCTAACAGATTCCCTGAAATTCAGACGGATGTTTTGATGGACTTATGCTCCGACGAAACTCCGACGACATTTCCATCAAAAAATATTTTAAAATTCTAAAAAAGTTTTTTTGACCCTGGCTGAATGGAGGGAAAATTCCATTGAAAAAAAATATTTTTTATTCCGATGGAATGTTCATCGAAATTTCTCCTATAAATCTCGCTCCAAGCTTCATTTTTATTGCTTGCTTCACAAAATAGAGAGAGAGGGGGGAGACAGAGAGCAATGCATCACCAACGGCTGCCATCTCCCCCTAATAGGAAGAATTCGAGTTTTAAATTTATATACCCCAAGTTCAAGGTTGTACCATTTGGTCGCGTGGTGTTGTCTACTGGGAGTTGGGTTTCAACTACCAGGATTAGTTAGAGCTACTCAATCTAGGCCGAAAAGGAAGTAAATGAAAACAAGGCTAAACTAAACTAATAAAAGCGAAAGAGGTGGCTTGAGACTACGGTTCGACCAATTAATTAATTAAATAGACAAGATGAGTTCTAAGTTACCTGACCTCAACTAAGAACAAGAGATGGTCGATTGCGCCATGAAAAATCACACAAGCCCTCTTTCAAGGGTCATGAGTTGGCCTAATTACTCGAACCACTTATTTTCATGAGGTTAGCCCAATTAGACCACAAAATTAGCAACCCTCAAACCTAGCAAGAATCGAGACTCTTTTCATGTCCTGAACCTGGCTATCCCTTCTCCTACACTAATTGACCTCACCTCTCGGCATAAATCAATCACCCAAAAATAAAGATTAAAGCTGTCTCAAGCATTTAATCGAACATTTGTCGAGCACAAGGGAAAACTCTATGTTCTAAGCTTAAATTGGGTGTGGTTAGGCCTAATACGAGACTAATTAGCTATCAAAGGGCTACTCACAATCCAAGCCAACCAAAATTAATCACTAATCAACACAAAACATGAAAACCTAAACCTAAACAAGCAAATATGAAAGCAAAACATGAACTAGAAAGGAAATAGAATGAAATAATCTAACCTAATCAATCTAACTAAACTTGAATTAACAATGAAAACTAAACATTCAAACTAAAGAAATCAAATACAAGAATTAAACTAGCAAAACCTACACACGAACAAGATATGAGAGAGAGAGAGAGAGAGAGAGAGAGAGAGAGAGAGAGAAGAGAAAACTTATGCTTGATTGATGGAATGAACTTAGAATCCACAAGCTTGAATCTAAAGTACAATCTAAATCCTAATCTAATCCTCCTATTGAGATTTTTATTTGCCAAACTAACTTAAAACCTCGCCTAAAAATGGCCAAGAGAACCCTCCAAAAAAGTCTAAAAACAAGCTTTTAAAACAGAGTCGAGTTGGGCCACGAAACTGCGCAGGGAGTAGGGGGTGACAACCATCGCACCCACGATGGCCGGCCAACGTCAATGCGATAGGTAGCCATCATAGCCCCCTGCCCAACAACCAGCAGGGTGATGGAGGTTGCGGCCCCGCATCGCTGCTTTGCATTCTTCCGGCTATTCTTATTCTGTCTTCACTCTTTTCTGCGGGCTTTACTCGATTGATCTTATTACCAACGCAAGTAACTAAATCAAGTAAAAATCCTAAAGATTATATTTTATGCGAGCTAAAATTAGGTGAAAGAGACACGTAAAATACGAAAAATTATCGCTCAGTAAATACTCCTACACTTATCTTTTGCTCGTCCTCGAGCAAAACAAAAGAAAGAAAACTAATTTAGGAAACTAACTCACTGTCATAGGAATCACAATTACATTTAACGTATGCAACAAGCCCTTTAAACCCCTTGGTTCCTCCAAGTGGATGAGTGAGGTCTCATGAGGATTTGCAAAAGATATACCCACAAAATCTAGAAAATGAAAATGAAAATGAAAAAGGAAAAGAGAAACAGAAACAGAGAAACAGTTTGGATTTGTAAATAAATCACATAAATATACAAGGGAGAAGGTTGTGCACATTTTAACTAACCAAATCACTCATATGGCAAAGATATTGGCCTGCATATGAACAAAATGTTCATGAAGGCTCTCTATCCCCATGGATCATATCAAAGTACTAACTTTTCACCCCATTGTACATCAAAACTTGGAATTCATCCCAGTGCTTATGTGCAAATACATCATCATCCTAGGACCTAGATTTATCAAAATCAAACTCAATCTCACTTGACTAACACAAACTCCATTATTGACTCATTAACACAGAAAGCAAGTTTTCCTCGTAGCAGTATTGCCTCAAAGCGTAACACCCAGTCGGAATATTCCCTTAAAGGGATACTTATCATTCCAAATTTTATTTTTTTCTTCTTTTCCTCTTTGTTTTTCATTTTTTTGGAATGCAAACAAAAATCAAAGTAACCGTGTCAAAAACAAGTAGGAGAGTCAATCATGGAAGACTAAGACCCGAAGATAATGATGATGCTCTCAATAAGGATTGGATTACACAATGATAATGAATAACTGGGGTTAAAATTAGGGCTTAGAATGACACACCGAGGACGGCAATCTATCATGCACATCATGCTTATGTACAAGCTAATAGTCAAAGCACAGGGGATTTAAGCGGATCATGAATAGTACGGAGCTTCCTCAAAGCCAAAAAAAAAAAAAAACTATACAAAAGTAAAAAATTTTCACAAAAATATGCACAAAAGGGTATATGACTTCCCACCCGCACACCTAAATCTCACAATGTCCTCATTGGGAATCGAGAAGTCACTACCACCCCAAAAACACATGAAAACAAGGAAAACAAAATTGCATAAGAATACCAAATCTACGCACATATACACAAGCTCACACACTCCATCAAAAATACAATCTCACCAAATCAACAACAAGACCACAAATATATACAAAACTAACACCACCAAAAACAAACATGTACTAATCCAACAACACCACCTATCACAAAATACAAATATCCACGAAAACACAAAGAAGGTGATCATAGCCGTCAATGGCATAAAAACATCATAAATTTCACCTCAAAATGATCATCAATAAAAACTCAGCCTAATATCTACAACTAAACATGACCTAATATCCACAACTAAACAAAAGAGAAAAAGAAAGAAAATAAAGAGAAGGGAGAAGAGTTATAATGATTACACTAGGTTGGGTACTGAATGTACCCGAACTACACCTCTCTAGGATGGTGTTGTGGAGGCCTGAGGAGCACCAGCCACTCCTTGTTATTGCTCGGGACTGGCGGCGTCAATTCAAATATCATCAAAGCTTGTAAGGGCTTGTCAAATGCTAGTGCATGCATCTCAGAATGGTGTAAGTAAGAGAACACTAGTAAAGATGCAGCAAATAAAGTTAGTGCTCTCTTAAACTTATCAAACGCCACAAAAAAGTCAAAAGCATGATCAAAGAAAGTATTCCACATGACTTTCCTAGGCAAGTCCTATAAGTATGTACAATATGGATCAAATAAGGGATGAGACCCTCTAATATCACCTAAGAACTCATGAAATGCATGCAAGGGGGAGGGGATGGTGTGAAGGAAGGGGGATGAAATGGGCGTCGAGTGAAGTAGCTCGGTACAAATGGAGTAGATAAGTCCCATGCTAGGAGTGGCACTACCTATCTCAACATCATCATGAAACTCCTCAAAAAGAGCCTCCTCAAGATATGACTCAACCAATGTAAGCCCTCCTGACCAAGAAAGTGAAACATCCTTTACAGAACTAGCATTACCCCGAGAAGTCTCACCCATCTCTAACCCCCCAAGTAAGATCGAGTCACTAACACTAGTGTTCACATGTGTGCTAGAAAAGGACGAAGCAACAAATGACAAAGAGGTCAAGGGAGGGTCAAATGCTTCCCCTACGTCGGCCAAAGGTACATCATCAACAACATTAGACTCTAAGGGAAGGGAAAACACACAATTATCATAGAGATTAACCTATAGTCTAGGTGAAGGTAGATTAGGATCGGTCTCATGCAATGAACCACACTCCCTCATCTCACTAACAAAGTGCTCATTTTGCTCATTCATTATCGCTATCATGGTATCAAGCCTAGCATAACATTCATTGGAAACATCATAATAAGGGCAAGAATTTACATCATGGTCAAAAGATTGGCAATAAAAGCCCACATCATGAGGATAAGAAGAATAGTGATGGAATGAATCCCTAGCTCTCTCATATTGCCATTGATGCCAAGGAAAGATTCAAACAAATCCCACATGTCATCAACAATATTTAAGTAGCACATATCACCATAACACATGTACTCAAGGGTGGCTCGAGTCTCATGTGTTACTCCCTCAAGCACAATATCGCATATTTTCCATTTTTCATACTCGAAAAGCACATATTGAGCATGACAATCATTCAATCTAGACAAGTATTGTCAAAAAGGTTTATGCTCAAACTGAGGCAAATGGAAAATAGCCATTTTGAATTTTTTTTCAAAGTTTTGATTTTTTTAAAATTTTTTTGGGACTTTCTAAAGGCTTAGAATCGAATGCTTAAGTAAATCCCGATATTGAAAAGCGCCAACTCCCTGTCAACAATGCCAAAAACTTGATAGGAAGAATTAGAGTTTTAAATTTTTATACCCCACATGCAAGGTTGAACCGTTAAGTACTTGGGGTGTTGTCCACTAGGAATTGGGTTTCAAGTATCGGGATTAGTTAGAGCAACTCAATCTAGGCAAAAAAGGACGTAAATGAAAACAAGGCTTAACTAAACTAATAAAAGCAAAAAAGGTGGCTTGATACTACGGCTCAGCCAATTGATTAACTAAATAGATAAAATGTGTCCTAACCTATGCGACCTCAACTAAGAACAAGAGGTGGTCAGTTGCACAATGAAAGATCACCCAAGCCCTCTCTCAAGGGTGATGAGTTAGCCTAATTAGTCTAACCACCTATTTTTATGGGTTAGCTCAATTAGATCACAAAATTAGCAACCCTCGGACCTAACTAGAATCAGGACTATTTTCATGTCCCGAACCCAGCTATCCCCTCTCCCACACTAGCTAATTGACCTCACCTCTCGGCATAAGTCAGTCACCCAAAAATAAAGATAAAAGTTCTCTCAAGCATTTCATCGAACATTTGTCGGGCATAAGAGAAAACTCTATGTTCTAAACTTATATTGGGTGTGGTTAGGCCTAATACGAGACTAGTTAGCTATCAAATGGCTAATCATAATCCAAGCCAACCAAAATTAATCACTAATCAACACGAAACATGAAAATCTAAAGTAAACCTAAACAAGAAAATATGAAAGCAAAACATGAACTAGAAAGGAAAGAGAATGAAATAATCTAACCTAATCAATCTAACTAAACATGACTTAACAATGACAACTAAATATTCAAACTAAACAAATCAAATACAAGAATTAAGCTAGCAAAACCTAAACAAGAACAAGATGTGAAAGAGGGAGAGAGAGAGAGCGAGAGAGAGAGAGAGAGAGAGAGAGAGAAGAGAAAACTTATGCTCGATTGATAGAATGAACTTGAAATCCACAAGTTTGAATCCAAAATACAATCGAAATCCTAACCTATTCCTCATATTGGGGTTTTTATTTGCTAAACTAACCTAAAACCTAGCCTAAAAATCGCCAAGATAACCCCTGAAAAGTCCCGAAAGAAGCTTTTAAAATGGAGTTGACCCGGGCCATGAAACTGAGCGCAGGTCGTCGCCCCCACGACAGTCGGCTGTCGGGGGCACGACAGGTGGCTGTCGTGGCCGCCTACCCAGCCAACTGCAGCTTGGTGGGGTGTCGCAGCCCCGCCTCTCGTCGTGTCTTACTTCGCGTTCTTCCAGCTATTGTTGTTCCATCTTCGGTCCTTTTTGCGAGCTTTGCTCGATTGATCTTATTACCTACAAAAGTAAACAAAACAAGTAAAAATTTTAAAGATTATATTATTATACGAGCTAAAATTAGGTAAAAGAGGCATGTAAAATACGAAAATTATCACTCAACACCCCCATTGTCGCTGGCTGCCCCCCCCCCACTGTCACCTCCTCCCACCGTCATTTACCGCCAGTTTATTAAGAAGGTGTTCATCTGTATAATTTGTACCCAACTTTATAGTGAATTAAGCGTATACGTTGGATTTCATACTTTGTATAATTAGTTTTTATGTAGTTTGTTAAATTTGGTAGTTTTTATAGTTAATTTGCAGCGGTGATGTTAATTTGTTAAGTTGATACATTTTTCTTAATTTTTGTACTTTAATTTCTTGTTATAGAATTCAATTTTTTATTAATTAAGTAGAACTTAATGTTAGCATGAATTTAACACCAATAATGAGAATTTGTTGTGTATTAGTCACGTTGCAAAATGTTAGTACAATTGGGTACTATTGTTTTTATATTTTTTAAAAAATTAACAACACTGACTGATTTCTAATGGAAATTCTGACGGATTTTTCCAAAAATTTAAAACTTTGAAATTCCGACAACAGTGTGATTCCATTGAAAACGATATTTCGATAGATTGTGTTATTCCGTCCAAAATGCTTCCCAACATACCATATTCTGATGTCCTCTATCGGTCGGAAATTTCTGTAGAAAATTCATGTTCCGATGAAAAAAATCATGTTCTGAAGGAAAAATATGATTTTTCGGTTAGAAATTCTGTCCAAGTATTGATTTTTTTTTAGTAGTGAACCGACAACAAGTCAGTTAATCATAGAGAGGCCGAGCAACATGAAGTGGGAATTATTGCTTCCTCGAATGTGTTTAGGCTACAAAGGGTCCAAAGGGTGTCAACCTAAACCTGGCAAGTTAGGATAGGAGGTGCTTAGCCCTCGACGGAGGCAATGGCATCCTAAGGCCAAAGCAAGGCGACGAAAGTATTGTAGTAGCTCCCAACGAGCTTAACAAAGGAAAAGAGGAGTTGCATGGAATGTGAGGGCCATGGAAACAAGCGGTTAGGATAGAAAGTCTAGAGTTTTGACTCTCTGTTAGAGTGTTTTAAGGCTCTGATACTATGAGAAGGATTTTAAAAGAATAATTGGCTCTAGCGCAATTGGGATTATGGATCCATATTTGTATTATATACAACTAGACTTATAAAAATATTTATATATTTTGTCCATATTTATCCATTATTTTTAACTATGAGGGTTGCTTTCATAGAAGACAGAACAAAAGGAATTGGAAAGGGAAGATACTGGAATCTCAAACGAGAATAATGAACTAATGACATAAGATAAACAAAACAAAGCCCGTTATAAATTTGCAATTTACGATGCTTTTATTATTATTACTTAACGAATCTATGCCTAAGATGATGACACTTATGAACCTCATGTCTCTGAGTAATTAACGCGTTAATATGACGACTTAGATTGTCAGTTTGTACAACATTAAAGCAATCCACCTTCTTCTGATTAAAGTGTCATTCTGTCCTTTCACCTTGATAATAGCACTGCCGGTACCAAGTCGTGCTTCAGTTGTTATGCTATTTTATGCCATTAAGTGTCTGTACTTTTAGTTGAAAAATATAAGTTGATAAACGAATAAAGTTAATTGAAATTAATAGAAGTGAATTAAAGTAGGTTAAGATAGGTACTTTTTATTGAAGTGATTTGAAATTTGTTGAAGTAAGTTGAAGTAAGTTGAAATGGGTTGAAAGTTTTTTGTATGATGGGTAGAAGTTGGTTAAAATAGTAGGAAGTAGGTTGAAATTGGTTGAAGTGTATTGAAGTTGGTTGAACTGGGTTTGAAATTGGTATTTTTTTTGTTGAAGTTCGTAAAGTGGGTTAAAATGAGTACATATGGGTTGACGTTACTTGAGGTTAGTAAATTTGGATTTACCAATAAAAAGAACAGAGCCCATTCTTTTCATTGGCCTTTTTCAATTTACCGACATCAATCCACTTCAATAAAAATACCAATTTCAACCTACTTTAACTCATTTCAACCAACTTCGACCAACTTCAACTCACTTCAACCAAACTCCTTCAAAACTTTATTCTTACTGTTTTAGCCAATTTCAGCCCATCATCTAAAAATATACCAACTTTAACTCACTTCAACTTACTTTAATCTACTTCAAACCACTTCAACAAAAAATACCAATTTCAACTCACTTTAACCTACCTCGATCAACGTTACCCTTTTACCAACTTGAATTTACCAACAAAAAAACCATACCTTTACTCAACCCTGATATTTTCTACATAATTTTACCACCCTTCACTATTTATGATATTTCAAATTAGGATCTAATTCCAAAAAGTTGATAATGTGGCCAAAAAAAGGAGCCTCACATTTAGGGCTGTTTAAAAATATCCAAAACTAAAAGCACGAACCAAAAATTCGATACCCGATCCGAAAATTTGGGTACCCGAATTGAAAAATTGAAAAAATTCGGTTCGGGTATCTGAACCAATAATTTTTTCGAATATTTGTTTCGGGTACGGATCAGCCATTTTATAATTTCGGGTACCCGAAAACCCGATTTATACATATATATTGTTTTTATTTTTAATTTTGTAAAGCAAAGGGCTGTGCTAGACTGCTAGTGTGCTGTGCAACTGCAATTGGACCTGTGACTTTGCCAGTTGCCCAGTTCGCCTCAAACTCTCTGTCCCTCTCTCTCGAAGCCTGCCACTGCCTCAGGACCTTCAACTAAGAGAACTCAGCCTCACAGTCACACTCTCACTACTCAGACAAACAAGTAGACTACTCTCAAGCAAGTAATGAAGCAAAGAACAATAATTATCAAAAAAAGGAGACCAAAAAAATTTGGGTAAAATACAACACAATTGTTTGCCAAAAAAAGAAGGTTATAACAATTGGGTAATTGGGTAACCAAAATTCCGAACCGAAATTATTGGGTACTCGAAATTGAATACCCGATAATTTTCGGTTCGGGTACGGTTCGGCATCCATCTGATCCGAAATTTTGGGTGCCCGAACCGAAAACTCTTTTGGTTCAGGTACCTGAACCATGAACACTCCTACTCACATTACCTGAGCAATCCCTTGTCAGTAGCTGACGCTTTTTACTTTGAAATGATTTAAATAAACAGAACAAAGACTCAAAAAATATGCCCTTTTGAATTTTTTGGACTCGTGCTTTCACTCTTCTTCCAAGCCTTCTCTGTTATTATTCTAATTGAAGCTTTTGCCAAAATAAAATGAAAGTTAGCTTTGATTTTTTTAAAGAAAAATGATACCATTAGTCAATTGATTCTACCTGTTGATATTAATTGTTAGTTATTTCATATGAGAAACATCATGAGAGTGGCAACTAAAAGAGGCTTTAATTCCCATGATTAACGCCTCAAACAAGAAAGGCAGTTGTTCAGACAACAATATTTAACGAGGGAAAACTGGTCCGTTTGCAATCAATTTTCAATCTCTCGTTGGACTATAAGTTTAATCTTATATTTTTTAAAATTTAAAGGTGGTAAAAATTAAATACAAAATGTGATGGTTGATTAAATAAATGTCAAAAATAAGGGATACTAAGTGCGAAAATTCCATACACTAATCATCAAATTTGATTCACTTTATCCATATTATAGTGTACCATCGTCGTGAGTCATTCGAACCAAAGTTAAAGACATAAAGACCATGGAACCAACCTAGAGGAGAGGGTGATGATCAAAGTCAAAAAATAATCGAAAAAATTTGGAACAGGAAATGTGGACAAAACACGAGTATTTGCGAACTTGGTTGCACCTCCATAAGCTTAGTCCAAGCCTAGAGTTTCCTAACTTTAGGATTAACTCAATTCTATTAGCAAGGATGATTACACGACTTTAGAGTACACTTGCTCAAAGTTACAAGTCACAAGTTGACGCTGCAACCAGTCTTGGTAGAGTTGAGCTTTCAACTCTAACTACCCCGCCCAATTACAACCTGAACTATGCAACTCTTTGAATCAAAACAAACGAAGACCCAATGAAATGGTTTGCAAATTTGTGTCCAAGTAGCACTTTTTGATCTTGGGCACACCAGGCTTCTCAAGGCTTCTTCAAATTTATAATTCGCGTGCGCCGACTAGTTGTTAGACTACAATTTAGCAAATGCCAAAAATTAAGCTTAGATTGGTATGGATTGACTCAACAATATCAATTAGCTGTCGGTACTTTGATTGCCTCCGATGCATGAGTTAATCTCATATGATCCTCTTGGGATTGTAGTAAGTCTTGCTCATCACTTTTACTCTTACCAAACAATAGTATGAACAATCGATTAATATCATTTGACAAATGGTATACTAGCGCATAAAATATTTTAAAGATGGGAAATATTATCATAAAGATAATGTTACTTCAAATCATACCAATAATATCACAAATTCAAATTTGAATAATAAATAATCTAAATAATCTAAATCATCGATTAACCATTTGACATTTTTAAGTAAGAATTCAAATTTACAAAAAAATTACATTTAAACAATAATAGTATGTCAATATCCACTCAAAGTAGTGACACATTTAAACAATAAAAATAGTAAGGTATGTCTAGATATGACATGACAAACATAGCAATGGACAATCTCTTTTTGTCTTTCATCAAAACATATTAATAAATACATTGTAAGCTTAAAGAAGCTAACAATCTCCCTCTTTTTGATGGAAGACAAAACCCAATAAAAATGGCATATCAATACAATTTTGAATAACACACCATGAAAGCTTACCATATTCTTCTCTCCTTTTTTATATTTCATAAAAAAGGTACCACATGAAAAATCAAAGCATGTAGAGAATTATGGCTAACACATTAACAAATCAATGGCATAGAGATGCTTTCCATCAATATATGACTCTCATACAAATAAGATAAACGGCCAAAGACTAACATTTTGATCAAATCATGTACCCTAACATGCATGCATTGACTTGATATCATATAGAAGATATCATCTATGCATAAAACTAATCACATGTCATAATAGCATAGAATATGATCTTATCCTTCTAAAGATAATCAAGAAATTGAAATTTAGGAATTTGAAAGGATTCAATGTAACTCAAGTTGGAAGGAAATCATGCAAGATAACAACACCTTCCCTATAGTTAGAATCAAATAGAAATTCAAGCACTTGATCTATAGTCACTTAGTAACTAGATTTTCTAAGAGAACATGAATAACACATATGATCATTTTGCAAGCAATAATAGCATGTAACATGAGATTTGCTTTGGTATGTTGATTAAGCAAAGAATTTTTTATAAGCCTTCTTTTGTTTAAAGGGATTATACCTATTCCTTCTTTATTGAATGACATCCTCTAAATGCCTAATCATTGTCCAAATTTTGTTTTCTTTTCTAAAAATTCAAGACCAATTTTTCAAAACCTTCACATTTGGATTAATTGAACTTCTTTCTTTTCCTTTTAAAGAGTATCAATCTTAATATGAAGTTCTTTTTTTGACTTTTGTCAAGCCTCTTTTTCAAAGATAAATCACAAATGGTTTCCTTTAAAGACTTTATTTGGATAAATACTTTTGTTCACATTCAATACAATTAAGGAAAGCTTGGGTTAATTAATCTTTAGTGTATTCAAGAAATATGACGTAATTTACTTCATATGGCCTACCACATTCCGGCTATTCTTCTTGAGCTTATTCTTCATTGGCCAAAAAACTAACATTTACCACTTGATCTTTATCATCATCACTATTACTTGTGTTACTATTGTACAATGTGGCTACCATTGCTTTTAACCCATTAGTTTCTTAAATTCTTTATTGGCTTTTTGCTTTCGTTTTTCAGCCTTCTTTTGTAAGATTAGACAATAACAAAGACCCATATTACATTCATTATCATTAGGAAATTGTCTACCTTTTGAAGATCTTTCATTAATGGTTGATCCCTTTTTGGAAAGCTTTTTATGATAGAAGCTCTTGGACTTGATCATCTTCTTCAATCTACGGACAATCACGATCATGGATTCCTCGTCTTTGTCACTTGACTTATCTTCTGAAGGGTAGATATCTTCACTTGTCGTTGTGAAGGCCACTCATGTATTTGTTGGAACTTCTTCTTCATCTTCATCTAGATGAATTTCATATGTAAGAAGCTTCCCAAGTAGACAATCCAAAGCTACTGTTTTGATATTTTCTTCAACTGCAGTAACTTGATCCCACTTGCTCTTGGGAACGCATTGTAGAATTTTCCAAACAATCTCCTTATTGGCACAAGTCTTACAAAGCGACTTGAGATTGATTGTTATATTGGTGAATCGAATGGACATCTCCTTGATGGACTCATTTGGTTGCGTTTTGAGCAATTTGTATTGGTGAACAACCATGTTAGTCTTCGTTCTTTTACTTGGCTTGTTCCTTCGTACGCCACCACCAACTGATCCTATATTTGTTGTGTTGTTTTACATGCACAAACACAAATGTATTCGTTAGCATCTAAACTGTAATATAAATATTCATAGCCTTACATTTTTTTTGAAACTTTCTCAAAATTATGTTGAATGTATTGATTTTTGACTTTCCCCATAACTTTTCCATTGATGGTAATCGTTGGAATATATGGCCCCTTGGTCACAATATTTCATAACTCATAGTCTTCGGCCTTGACGGAAACTTTGCATCAAATTTTTTCAATAAGAAAATTTGATTACTCTAATCAAAGGAGGTCTAGTAGAATAATGACTTTGATCATAGTGGCCTTCTCCAATGGTGGCCATGATCGTTGCCCACTAGATCACAAAGTGCAAGAAATGTGGATCTAACTCTAATACCAATTGAAGACTCAAAAGCTATGCAATCACTCTAGAGGGGGATGAATATATAGGTTGATAACCAAAGCCACAAAATAATCGAAATAAAACGCAGAAATATAAATGTAGACAAAACATGAGTATTTGTTAATGACGTTGGACCTCAACAGGCTTAGTCCATGCATACAATTCCCTAGTCTTAGGTTTAAACCAATTTTACTCTGAGGGATGATTACACAACTCTAGAGTACATCTATTCTAAGTCCCAAACCACAAGTTGACATTTCAACAAGGTTTGGTAGAGTTAAGCCCTTAACTCTAACTATTGCACTCAATTACTGTTTGAACAGTACAACTCTTTGGATCAAAAGAAAGGAACGCCCAATTAAATGATTTGCGAAGTTGTCTAAATAGCTCTTTTTGATCCACTATGGTTCGCAAGGCTTCTTCAAATTTATAGTTCGATGGCTCCAGTTAGCCATTAGACTGCATTTTAGCAAATGACAGTAAGTAAGGGTTGGATTGGCATGGATTAAGTCAACGATATCAATTAGCCGTTGGCACTTTGATTGCCTCCCATCCATGAGCAATCACATATGATCCTGTTGAGATTGTAATAAGTCTTGTCCATCACTTTTACTCTTGCCAAACAATAGTTGGAACAATAGCATAACATTATTTGGCAAATAGTATACTAGCACATATAACACTCTGAAGTTAGGAAATATTATCATAAGATAATACTACTTCAAATCATATCAAGAATGTCACAAATTTATATTTGAATAATAAATCAAATAAACCATCAAAATCATCCATTAAGCATTTGACACTTTCAAATACGAATTTAAATTCACAGAAAATTACATTTAAACAATAATAACATGCCTATATCCACTTAAAATAGTAACACATTTAAACAATAGATGTACTAAGGTAGGTCTAAACATAACGTGATAAACGTAGGAACATATCAACTTCTTTTTGTATTTCATCAAAATATATTAATAAAACCTAAAGGAAGCTAACAAACAAAAAGAATTAGCCAGTTGCCATTAAATCTTGTCACTAAATGGAATGTAAAGGGATTAGCCGACGTGCCCAAATACGTACATATCCGAGAATAGACTGTGAGATTATCGCATAAAAAGCTTACAAATCGTAGTATGAAATGTATTCTGATTTGGTGACTATTTTATTTATAGAAATATTGTGTACCATTGAGCATCATACCACCAGAGAGCGAGCAAGATTGTTTAGGTTGAGTTGAATTTGTAATTTCTCTATTCTTGGCAATTCTTAACTTGAAAGCTTGACAATCCCTTTTTTAAAATATTTTCAAATTTTAGATTCATCAAACACGAAAAAGAGGAAAAACTAGAAAAGAAAATAAAAATGTGTGCTGATTCAAACTAAATAATGACTTTGGTAAACTTTTGAAGATGCAGTTATTAAGATTCAAAGGACTTGATACAATTATATGTCCTCAATCTTCATGCCAATATCTTTTAGATTTGAGCATGAATGTTGTAAAATTTTTCTATTATTTTGTGCAATAATTTAGCATAGGGCTTGTTGAGATTTCAACATAAGACATCTTTTTAATAAAAATTTTGATACTATATGTAGTTAAAATCATCTTATGCAGAGAAGTAAGCTGTTGCTTAGTGAAGTCTTAATCTAGTAGTACGTTAAGGATAAGAAGTGGCACAACTTGAAGACTATTTTGGGGCGCCAATCACACAAATGATACAATTTTCTCTAATCAATATAATTTTCTGTAATCAACCTAAATATAAATTATACAATAGTAATTTAAACGATTAACTAAGAAAAGACAAAATACAAAGAATAAAGCTATAAGTTTTAAAAACCTAACTACCACCATGCACAGTACTTACATTGCTATGCCAACCTATTATAATCAAATGTCAATGAAAAAATGCGCACCTAGAATACAAATTTGACACTGGTTCTATTTTCCCCAGAAAAATAAAAACTACTCCCACATTAAAAAATATGAACTATACCATAGAATTTTTTGAAGGAAACTGCAGCTTAGAATTGATGGCCATTATTTAGGATAATAATTTATTCGTTAACATTATAGAAATAATAAAATAAAAATAATTATTAATATATTAAAAAATAAAAGGTTACGCAATGATGGGAAAGAATGGTTACTAATATATCAATAGTACCTATAAAATAGTTTGTAGGTTTTTTTTTTTTTTTTTGGGCGGAGGAGGGGGTTCGCCAATACAAGATTTTGAGGTAGAGGAACATGGAGAAAGTATAATATAACTTTATGTAGCGTCACATAAATAAAGGCTAGATGTCAATACAGATTGGTTTAAGTAATTTGGAATTTATTCTTCTCAATTAAGGTCTTAAGTTTGAGTCTTATAAATGGAGAAAATCTATGATGAGAGATCTCTACCCCTTTGTAACCCGACAGTAGCTTCGCTCTGAAAAAGTAGAGACCCAAAGACTTAAAAAATATAAATAGAGACTACTTAAGGAAATAGAAGATGCCAAGAATAAATTACTGGTTGGATAAGAGGAGCATATATCATTCCCCAAAAACAAAAATTATCAAACATAATAAATAAGCATTGATTGGGAAAATATGATCTCCCCACTGGGCCTACCTCAACTGTCTCGCAGGTCAGGCCCACACCCTTGGAAACGGGCTCCTAGCGGGACCCTTGGGGCTCCTCAAAGGGGCCTAACGCCAAACTAGTAGCCAATCCAGAACAGCCAAGGTAAGGTTACTATTTTACCCCTTGCTATAGGGACTATAAATAGTCAATTACCCATCTCGGGAAGGGGGTTGGCAGTCTGACACTTTATTGGACTTCGATTACTCCCTCTTTCTCTCTCTCTCTCTCTCTCTCTCTCTCTCATCACCTTTGACTTAGATTCTTGACTGACTTGACTATCGGAGAGGCGTTCCCCATCCCACAACTTGGAGATGCCTATTTTGCAAGTGTAGCCTTGGAGGAGGAGGACGTCAGGTGCAGCTTACGTGCCATCCCGTAAGCCCGTTCTTTGGTCCCACATCATCATTTTTAGCACCCAGCGAGAATCTCCTAAATCAGAGTCGTCTGTGCAAAAAGAGTGGTAACAATGGTTGTAGGTGAAGCTACATAAGCTCGGATTCGAAAAGATAAGGCCCCTATGGTCAACACCTCAACGCCTCCCGAGGTTCAAGATGCCTCGGGAAGCTCACAGGCAAATCCCCGGTCGGCTAGTCTGCGTCGCCCCGAGAGAGAAGCTTATGTTACGGTGAATGCTCTGAAGAACTTCATGTCCACCATGACCGATATTATCATACGGTAGGTCTCAGAACAGGTCCAAAGGGCCATGGAGGCCGCAAATTCGGCGAGGCCAATCCCACACTTTGATTACGTGCCCACTATAGCCTGTAAGCCCTGCCATCGGCTTACACGCGTACCATCTCCTCATCACACTAATAGGGATCGGGAGGTCTCGCAGTCGAACTGGAATGCTCGACCCCGGACGGGGAACCATGATCGGCTCGCTACGGCCACTACACCGCTAAGTAGTCGCCCCGACCAAGGCCAGTCGGCCAAGTCCACCACCACTTCGACACCCTACGCAACTCACTCTAGTCAAACCGCCTGGTTTGAGGAGCAGGAGCAGACCTCCAAACCTCGAAGGAAAACTTCAGGCTAGTCGCGACATACATCGGAGCGCAGTTCGCGCTGTGAACGTACCGGGAGCCCTCCCCCAATGGGGGCTTGCAGCCCTGGACCATGCAGAGAAGACCAGTTCCTGCTCGGAGCTTCAAGGCCAGGGCTGGCCAGGAGAAGCACCTCTGTCGTCGAGGCCGAGCGACATCCTGAAACCCCCATTAAGGTTTCAGGATCAACCGCTCGACCAGTGGCTTTTCCCTACTCCACACCATTCAACGCGGAGATCATCAACGCTCCGCGCTACAAGAAGGCTAAGATGCCTACCATAGGCCTATACGATGGATCTACCGATCTTGAAGAGCACCTAGGGGTCTACAAAGCGTAGATGTACGTCCAGGATATAGATGACGTGGCATATTGCCGTTATTTCTCCACTACCCTAAAAGGAGTAGCACAGTCATGATTCGACGGCTTGGCCCTGGGAACTATTTCTTGCTTTCAAGATTTAGCTGACAAGTCCGTCAGCCAATTCATCGCAAGTTGGAAGGAGAGGAGAACCAGCATACACCTCTCGAAGATTAAACAGAGGTAGCAGGAATCCTTTACTTAATTCGTGAAGTGCTTCCACCAGGAGACGATCCTGATCCCAGACTTGGAGGATGGACTGGCATACACCTCCTTTCTAAATGGCTTAAAGAGCGGACGCTTCAAGTTCTCCTTAGCGGAGCAAAAGGAGACCACTTTGGCTGAGGCCTTGAGGAACGCCACAGACTTCATTCATGCCACAGAGATCTACGCTGACAACTGGGATGCCCTGAAAAAGGCTAGGCCCTTGTGGACAAGAACCCCAGTCGTGGTGACAGGAACAATGGCTCCCGGGAGAGGAGGCCACAGCTCAAGGTAGTCGACCCTCGATTCACCACAGACCCTAGAAGCATCTTCATAGAGGTTAGGGGACATCCTATGCTGTGAAGACCACCGCAAATGACCGTAGCCCTTAAGACCCACAATGCACGAAAGTATTGTGAGTTCCACGAGCAGAATTGGTACACCACAACTAAGTGTCGCGAGCTGAAAAAAGCCCTTCACGCACTGGTGGACAAGGGTCAGATTGACTGTTTCCTAAAGAAGGGCCCACGCTTCCTTTGTGGAGAACGAGAGCCACACAGCCCCAGCCGTGGGATGAAGATTGTTCTACGGAAGTTGCACCTACCATCGCTGGGGGTTGCACGGAGGGTATGACCCGGTTAGCTTGGAAGGCCCAGCTTAGAGGTGCGCAGTAAGTACTCACGGCTGAGCAGGGGGCTCGTGTGACAGAGCCCACCATGGTGTTCAGCGGGAGGGAAGCCTCGCGCTTTGCTTCCTCGCACAACGATCCCTTGGTAGTGGAGATGAAAGTAGCTAGCACAATTGTTCGGAGGATCTTGATCGATATGGGAAGCTCCGTGGACATCATCACCTGGGACTGCCTGAAGAAACTGACATACTCAGGACGGGACGTTGTCCCTTTAGTGTACCCCATTTTAGGCTTTGGAAGGGAGGAGGTGAATCCCACCGGTATGATTCACCTCCCTTTATGCTTTGGTGACAAGCTAGAGGCCAGGAATCTGTAAACTGATTTTCTGGTCATCGTCGTACCCACGACCTACGACATCATTTTGGAACGCCCTACCCCCACAGGGTGAAGGCTGTCATCGTACCGTACCTGCTCCAACTTCAATTTAAAGCTGTTAATGGAAGCGTAGGAATGATGCAAGGAGACCAACGGACCACCCGAGAATGCTAATTGGTGAGCATTCACCCCCTGGTAGAGCGAGCGACTGAGGGAGGACCCAACAGATCGTCCCAATCAGGCAAGAAGCCTAGAGCCGGGCCACCCCCTATGGTCCCCGAAACCCTGGTAATCCACACCATAGCCTCGGCCGAGCCCGAGCGACCTTGCCCTGAGGCCACAAACAGTGTGGAACAAGTCCCTTTGGAGGAAGGACGCCCCGAGTGCATGGTCCAGCTAGGCCAAAAGATGACAGCCACTAATTGATATTCGTTAATCTCACTTCTGTGAAAGTACAGGGATGTGTTTGCCTTCGATCCCAAGGAAATGGTGGGCATCGCTCCAATCGTTATGGAGCACCGATTGAATATGGACCCCCACCATAGGCCAGTCGTCCAGAAGAAGCACCACATGAGCCCAAAGAGAGCAGTCGCGACCAATGCTGAAGTACAGAAAGTGTTGGAGGCAGGATTCATTCGAGAATATCAGTACCCCGAATGGATCTCCAATGTGGTTTTGGTGAAGAAGCCCAACGGGACAGGGAAAATTTGTGTGGACTTCATAGATTTGAATAAGATTTACCCGAAAGACAGCTATCCGTTGCCAAAGATTGATAAGCCAGTAGACGCCATAGCTGGGCATGCCCTATTGAGTTTCATGGATGCCTTCTCCGGGTACTACCAAATACCCCTCTGCCTGGATGATTAGGAAAAGGCTGTGTCCATCACGGACTGGGGCCTACACTGCTATAAAATGATGCCTTTCGGCTCGAAAAATGCGGGAGCCACCTATTAGCGCCTCGGCAACAAATTGTTTGAGCCCCTCATTGGGAAAACTATGGAGGTCTATGTTGATGACATGATAGTAGAAAGCAAGAGCAACGTTGACCACAACCACAATTTTAGACAGACGCTCGACATACTTTGGGCCTTCAGTATGAAGCTCAACCCCCAGAAATGCGTGTTCGAAGTGTGGTTGGGACAATTTGTTGGCTTCATGATTAGCAGCCATAGGATTGAGGCTAACCTGGACAAGATGTAAGCCATCTTGGATATGAAACCGCCACGGAACGTCAAAGAAGTACAATGCTTGACTGGGTGTATTGCTGCTCTGGACCGATTCATGTTCTAATCCGCGGATAAGTGCCAGCCATTCTTCTGTGCCTTACGGAGATGTGCTAATTTCGCCTGGGACAAGGAGGCTAATGAGGCTGTCCAAGCACTAACGACGTACCTAGCTTGATTGCCTAAAATTGCAAGCCCCCTCGAGGGAGAGATCCTCGTCTTATACTTGGTTGTTTCGGAGCACACTATCAGCGTAGTTCTTATAGTGGAGTGGGCCGAGGAAGAGATCCCAGTGTGTTATGTGAGCCACGCCTTGGTAGGGGATGAAGCTAATTATCCTCTTAAAGAGAAATTTGGCTTTGCCCTGGTGTTAGCCAGCCGAAAGGTACGACCCTACTTTGAAGCCCAAAAGATTATGGCACTTATCGACCAGCCCCTAAAGAACGTCCTCCAGAGGTTGGACACCTCCAGATGGCTCCTGAAGTGGGCCATCGAGTTGTCATGCTATGACTTGGTCTTTGAACCATGACGGGCCATCAAGGTCCATGCATTGGCTGACTTTTTGGCGGAGAACATCACTCCCGCTTCAGACGATGAGTTGTACCCCCAGCCTTGGAGCCTGGACGTCGGTGGTTCCTCCTCTAAGGATGGGAGTGGGGTTGCCCTCATCATCGAAAACCCTAATAGGGAACGACATGAGCATGCCTTGAAATTTCTGTTCAAGGCATCCAACGATGAAGTAGAGTATGAGGCCCTCATTGTAGGAATTGAACTTATACACCACAGGAGCTGACCCAGTCCGGGCATTCTCTGACTCCCAGCTAGTGGTTAGCCAGCTCAATGGAGCATATGAAGCTAAGGGCGACACCATGATGGCATATCTTCGACAAGTACAGGAAGCTACCAAACTGTTAAGGCACTTTGTCATCACGCATATCCCTCGATCAAAGAACTGGCAAGCTGATGCACAGTCCGAATTGGAAAATTCGTCCGATGATGGGAAGCCCAAAAACATTCGGTGGGAGACCCTGACATAGGGGAGCATATATCCACATGAAATGTTATGGTTAGACAGAAACTCTACATGGATGGACCCTATCCGTGCGTACCTTGATGACACTACCTTGCCAACAGATCCAAAAGAGGCCGACCGGGTGAAGCGATACTCAAACTAGTTCATTCTATATGAAGAGATCTTGTGCAAGAGGTCTTTCGGCCAGCCTCTTTTGCGATGCGTGACCTCATAAGTACCAGAAGTTCGCATCCATCCACCAAGTGCCCTCCACCCCCATGACGGCAATTGTCAGTCCTCTACCATTCACTACGTGGGGCATGGACATCCTCAGGCCTTTCCCTAAAGCTATGGGGCAGCGCAAGTAACTCTTTGTGATGATCGACTACTTCACCAAGAAGATAGAGGCCGAAGCCGTCGCCTCCATAATCGCAGTCGAAGTATGAAGGTTCATATGGAAGAACATCATCACTTGCTTCGGCATTCCCTGTGCTATCATCTTCGATAACGGCAGGTAGTTTGACACTGCTAAGCTCGCTGACTATCTCGGGACCTTGGGATGCTAAGCCCGGTTCACCGCCGTTGCCCACCCTCAGACCAACGATCAAGCGGAAGCAGCCAACAAATTCATTCTCCACGGCTTACAAAAGAAGCTTGATGATGCCAAAGGAAAATGGGTGGACGAACTGCATGACATCCTATGGTCCCTACGAACCACTGAGAAAACGGTTATCGGTGAGGCTCCGTTTATGTTGGCCTATAGGTCCGAAGCTGTCCTACCCGTAGAGGTCGCTCTCCATACTCATCGACTCACAACCTTCCAAGAGGAACTAAACAACCTAGCCCTCCAAGAAGCCCTGGACCTCCTCTCCTCTGTTCGTGGGGATGCCCTTCTCCGACAAGCATTACACAAGCTCCGTATCGCGTGCCTTCATGATCGCACAGTGCTGCAGCCTATTCGGGTAGGAGACTTTGTTCTTCAGCGCATGGAGGTCGTAGCGTGCACAGGGGAACATGGCTAACTCACCGTCAACTGGGAAGGCCCATACAAGGTTGCCTCCCAAGTCCGATCAGATACGTATCGCCTAGAGATCATTAGCGGCTCCCCTATACCGCAGACCTGGCATAGCAGCAACCTGAGAAAGTACTAGTCCTCAGTTTATACTTTTGTTTACGTCAAATATTTATGTATTCTTCGTTTATAAGAAATAAAAACAGAGCCCACAGTGGCATGTTTCGCGCCTATATGCTGTCCTCCATTCCCTTGAGCACTTCCGTACGGCCGGTCGCTATACTCTTAGCCCTAGTGCGAGCTAAGGGTTCTTGAACACGGCCTTACAGTCGGTCGCTATACTTTTAGCCCTAGTGGGGGCTAAGCATCCTTGAGCACGGCCGTATGGCCGGTCGCTATACTCTTAGCCCCAGTGGGGGCTAAGGGTCCTTGAGCATGGCCTTATAGCCAATTGCTATACTCTTAGCCCAGTGTGGGCTAAGAGTCCTTAAGCATGGCCTTATGGCCGGTGGCCATACTCTTAACCCCAGTTGAAGCTAAGGAACCTTGAGCACGCCCATACGACTGGTTGCTATACTCTTAGCCCCAGTAGAGGCCAAGGGTCCTTGAAATCAGCGTTACGGCTGGTCACTATACCTTTAGCCTCAGTAAGGGCTAAGGGTCCCCTTGCCGAGCGTTGTGCCACTTATTCTTTTGCTTAGGGGCTACTATCCTACGGCCTATAGGAAAGTTGTAAGCCAAAATGAAAGAACAAGTATGCACTAAAGTAACCAACATAAGAAAGACTGATGTCAAAACAAACACCTTTATTAATAAAAGCAATGAGTACAAACACCAATAGAAGGCCTGCAGCCCAAGGGGTATAAGGTAAGGAACATTAAAAAGTTCACATGTCGGGCTCTCCCCCATCATCAGGACCCTCATCATCTGGAGTGCCCCCTCGCCTTCCAGGGGTGTGGTCCCCTCATCTTCATCCCCGTCACCTGAAGGGGGATGAACTTAACTTCTTCGGGGCCCTAGCCTTCTGCTTCGACCCCTTGGCGCTCCTCTACGTAGTAAACGCAGTCCGCGAAGTAGTTATCCTTTTAGAAATCACGTGCCAACATCATCAGGACCATACGGAGGAAGACCATGCCTTCCTCGTAGCCACTTTGGTGGATTAACTCCTCGACCTTGGTTGCTTTCTCGATCCCCGTCGCCGCCTCAGCTTCGGCCTTTGCAAAGGTGGCTTCGGCATTGGAGGAGCTGACTTTGCAGACCCTTCCTCTTAACTTCCCAAGCGTCCTTCTCTTCCCTTAGCTGCTCCCAGCGGCGTTTGTATTTGGCCATGGACTCCTCTAACTTACGGCGCTCGGATATGGCCTTCATCGCCCGAATGAGAGCCTACAAAACCAGTCACACAAGATCAATAAAGGATGTAGCATGAAAGTGGGGAACGAAAGGGGAAGGAAATGGGGAGAGTATGCTCAACCTACCTCAGCAACCAACACCTCCTCCTCGGTGATCCTAATAGGCTCTGAAGTCCTTGAGGCTAAGTCCCACGACTTGGCCAGGTCCTGAGCTAGGTCGAGCTAAGTGGCAGAGTCGGCTGCTAAGAAGTTCCTAGGGCGTGCTTGGGCACCAGTAGGAGTTTCCCCTGTGGTCTGTGAAACCGCTCGAACGATCTCATAGGTGTCGGCAACTCCTTGGTGACCAGGAGTTTGGCCACTGGCCAACAAGTCAGCGGACCGCAGGGGGGAGGCGTTCCCTTACTTTCCTTTCCTTTAGCGGGGCTTAGGGTGGAAGCTACGGCCTCATCTCAGTGGCCCTCAGTCTGCCGACAGTTGTTCCTTCTCACAGCAAGTAGGCTTATTGCGGGCTTCTTCCCACGTAGCACCAAAGGGGGTGCCTGTGATGGGGAGAGAGAGTTAGCCTCACGACACGAAGGATACCACATACGAAGACCGAAGAATGAAGCTCGTACCTTCTTAGCCAGTGTGTTTACTTGGGGAACCCTTTCCTCCTCACTGCGATGCTCGACTTTGGCCGCTATCTGCTCGGGGGTGGCATACCCACTCTCGAAGGGCGTCAGCTTCGCCCTCGCTTGCCCTGTTCAAAATTAAAAAGAGTCAGGTCAGAACTAAATGAAGGGGCTTACCAAAGGGGGAAATGTTGAGTACCCTTAGAAATATTTTTAAGGACTAGAAGGCCTGCGGTGGCCAAGAAAAAGTCGTTCTCAAAGAATTTTAACCTAAGGAGCCAATTCCAGGGCTCCCTGTCACTAGACTTGCTCCTTTTCTTTTCAGGCCACTGGGGTGACTCTATCACCTCGGCCATGAACTTAGGAATGGGCCTCGGGCGGTCGTCCTCCCATATGTGGTAAAGAAAGTATCGATCCGTTTTTTGCTCCTCATCGGACGGCTCCCCAAAGGGATTCCTGACCGGTTTTCCTTGATTCCAACTAGCAAGGTTACCCCAGCCCAAGTCTTTGCAGACGAATAGGAAGTCGTACTTCTAGTGTTTCAGCTTTGACTTCCTTTCAATGGTCATCATATAGGCCGGCCTATTATTGAAACAATACCACCCGAGGTCCCCAATCTCCTTGGGAGCTCTCTGGATGGTGTGGACCAAGCCGAATGCCCGAGCGGTACACATAAAGCCGCGTACCTCACACCTCGCTATGAAGGAGCATATGTCGTGCCAGGGTGTGGGCACAATCTACGCGGGGGTGAGCTCGAATTTTCTCACAATCTCCACAATCACCAGGTGAAGAGGAAATTGTACGCCATTGTTAAAAGCCACCCGGTTGATCACAATACAGTTTGGGGTCGCATCTATTTCTGGGATAACGAAGTTATAGCCCGCGGGCAGGAGGTACTTTTTTTCCAGGGTTGTTCTTTTTAAGGAAGGCACAATCTTTGGGTTCGAAAAGTGTGCGCTCGATGCATCTTAGGAGTCCGCGCGAGAGGCAGCCCCAGGGAATACCAATCCCTCGGCCACGACATCAGGGACCGTTCCTATCGAGGCACATCCCCTCTTTTTGTGCACGACCCTTCCTGGGGCATTGGGGTCCGCTGGCGTTGAAGAGCTAATCAACGCCTCACCCAAGGAGGATCTGGAGGACGACCCATCGAAGGAAGAGTCAGTAGATGCCCCATCTGAGGATGAACTAGGAGATGTCCCAACGGAAGAGGATCTAGAGTTAGCTGACAAGATCTCGATCCTCAGCCTTTGAGGGCTTGAGGCAGAGCAAATATGACCTTTGAGGGCTTCCTCGACTAGAAGCTCATCTAGGGTCCTAACGTGGGGAGTGGACTTCATCTTGGCCATTCGTCGTGCCTAGAAGTCATTCATAAAGTCAACTATAGTGATTTCCCATGGGTATGAAACCTCCGCCTTAATACTAAGCATACTGGGCATTAAGGAATACTTGCAGCTAGACCACGAGAGTGCGAGGTTTAAAAATTGGCACCATATAGGGAATCTTTTTGGGTTCCCTAAACTGGTTCTTTGGGGGGATATGCACCACAACTCGACCACTAACAAAGGCTGGGAGGCTAGGGAATTAGGGATGACGGTCCTTCAGATGGGGACGGGCCTATTCCTCAGGGACATCCCACCACGATGAGCAAGAGGAAGACATGGTTGTATAAATATAAGTACAACAAACAAAACTTAAAGGAGGTGCGAAAGCGTACCTGCAGAAGATGAAGATTCAAAGCAGGACGTTGAAGATGAAGTTGAACGCACAAATGGGTCCTTTGAAGATACAAAGGAAGAGGTAAAAGCACAACAGTGAATTTTAAGGCGGTATGAGGGGGAGGGCAGAGCTTCTCTCTCTAGAAACCGTTTCTCTCTCTAAATCATTCTTGTGTGCAGTAGAAAATGACTTTCTCCGCCAGGACTCACTACCCTTATATAGAGCAAAGGCAGGAAAACACTCCTTCTGAGGCACCCGAGGGGACATAACTCCTCTTAACTATTGTCACGTGGCACCACGGTATCACACCCATGCGGCTAAAGAACCCTAGGCTTAGGGGTGGAAGCTTTAACAGCTCGGCCTTGGCCGGTCTCTTCACCTTTAGCCCCAGTAGGGACTAAAGGTCTACAAGCACGGCTAACAGCCGATCGCTACACCCTTAGCCCCAATAGCGGCTAGAGGTCTCAAGGCATGGCCTTATGGCCAGATGATACACCCTTAGCCCTTATAGGGGCTAGAGGTCTTCAAGCACGACCTTGTAGCTGTACGCTACACCCCTAGCCCTAGTAGGGCCTAGAGGTCTCAAAGTAAGGCCTTGCGGCCGGTCCCTATAGTCTTAGCCCCAATAGGGGCTAGAGGTCTCTAAGCACAGTCTATGGCCCATCACTATGCCCTTAGCGCTAGTAGGGCTAGAGATCTCTTAGCACAGCCTTGTGGCTGGACGCTACACTCTTAGCCTAATAGGGGCTAGAGGTCTTTAAGCACAGCCTATGGTCGGTCGCTATACTCTCAGCCCCAATAGGGACTAGAGGTCTCTAAGCATGACCTTACGGCTGGTCGCTATACCCTTAGCCCCAACAGGGGCTAAAGGTCCCTAAGCATGGCCCGAGCGCCAGTTGCTAGTTTGTGCTGCATTCTTAGCCTAGTAAGGACTAAGGACCCTTAGGCTCGGTCCTGGGAAGGAACGATTCAGTTTCAGTCCCTAAAAAAGGGGCTAGGTCTCTTTAGCTTAGCCTCAAAGCCAGGCACTTTATTGTAAACCCATGCATGCATAAAATCACACGGTATAAAGAAAGAACCGTGCTATAAGAAAGGAATCTTTTATTATAACAGCCAGATTAGTGCATGGCAACTATGGAGAAGAAGAAAAAGAAAGTACAACAAAGTTTCACGGCCTACTCATCCTAATCACTTGAGACGGGAGGGGTGCCTCTCCGCCTCGAGGTCTCTTCAGGGCTGACCAACGGCTGAGGATTAGCAAGTATCTCGATAAGGCGGGGAACGTATGCATCCCTAAGCCTTTCATCAATATCCTGCAGCCAAACATCCATGATATCCCACTTCAGCTCTTACAAGTCCAACATCATACGGTCCATGGCGACCCTGCTTAAGAGTCCTAGCTCCGCAGCCTCGTTTAGCACTATGGCATAGAAGGTTGCCTGCACCATCTTAGGAATGTGGCAAGTATGGGCGAACTGCATCACCATGAGGTGATCAAAATTGGGGCAAAGGCCGTGGAAATTTAGAGGGAGTAGCTTCGGGCGAAGAGGAGAGAATTCCCTCAAGGGCTAGTGGAAGTTGTCCATAACGTACTCCGCTGCTTGCGTGGTGTCCAAGAAGTTGGGAAAAGAGCTCATCGATCTTTTTCCCACTTCGATTACTGCTGTTCTCTCTCTCTCGCTACAAAGACAGGGAAGCTAAGGGAATGACATCTTCCCAGGAGCTCTACCCTACCACCTTTTATAAGGAAAAATAGGCAGCCCAAAAGACAGTACATCTCACGAAGCGACAAGTAAACCACTCCTTTCCTGTTACGTGGCTTTGGTTACCTAGGGATAAGTTTAGCCCCTCGAGAAACAAACCCCTCGTATAAAGGGCCGATGTTTTATTAAGAGCAACCTGCGATTAGAAACGCCTCTCATGGAGGAGCGCGTGAGAAAACGGCATAATTCAAGAAAAACTCCAAGAAATCCAGCGCTAATCCTCATCACTAGAGGGGGCAGGGGGCCATCTGACCCTGAGCCCTCCTCCTAGCCGTCCGACTTCACTCCTACTTGCCGTCGTCCGAATGGGAGGCGGCCCCTTGGTGTTCGAGCTCTCATCCTCTTGCTCAGCCTCTTCCCGAAACTGAGCCTCCAGGATCCGATCCCCATTCAGTCACAACCGCGACTCAAAGGTGCTGTAACGAAGCTCAGTAAGGGCTGACTCCATTATATGGAGTGTCCGCCTGTGCAGCACCCCTAACCTCTCAACTTCGCTAAGAAGCATTGCATAGAAAATGGTCTGGGGTAATTCCGAGAGTTTGAAGTACCGAGAAACTCCCTCGGCCATAGCAAGGTCATAACTCGGGCACAAGGCCTGAAAAGCGTTTGGGAGAGGCGACAGGGGAAAGGCAACCCTGCGTCGATCCCACTCGAAATTGCGTATAACATACTGACCCATCTCGCTGGCACTCCGAGAATGGGGAAAAGTAAGGAATCCCCGATGAGGGTTGATAATGGTGATGAAAGGTAGAGCCCCCATCCTTGGCGACGATGTTTTATACCCGCTAATGGGGCAATTTTCCAAGCCATCGTCCAAACCTCGAGACTTGTTCTATCATAGACGCCGGGTCGGCTCTGTGGTCAGCGACCATGTGACCATCCACAAGATAGGAGCAATTTCCAAAGCCATGTAGATACACACTGACCATGGGCGGATTCCCCATTTCGCTTGACTACTCGCCCAGCTTGGCGTGCAGGCAAAACGTGAGGGCCTAAGTGATTGGGCAAATATGATCTCCTCACTGGGCCAACCTCAACTGTCTCATAGGTCAGGCCTACCCCCTGGAAACGGGATCCTAGCAGGACCCTTGGGGCTCCTAAAAGGGGCCCAATGCTAAACCAGTAGCCCGTCCAGAATAGCTAAGGTAAGATTACTGTTTTACCCCTTGCTATATGGACTATAAATAGTCACCTACCCACCTCGAGAAGGGGGTTTGCAGTCTGACACTTCATTGGACTTGCATTACTCTCTCTCTCTCCCCTCCTTCTTTCTCTAGTCACCTTTGACTCAGATTCTTGACTGATTTGACCGTCGGAAAGGTATTTCCCGGCCCACAACCCGGGGGTGCCTATTTTGCAGGTGGAGCCTTAGAGGAGGAGGACATCAGGTGCACCTCACTTGTCGTCCTGTAAGTCCGTTCTTTCGTCCCACTTCATCATCTTTAACACCACGTGGGAATCTCCGGAATCAAGCGTCAACATTAAAGTGGATTGAATTTGGTTATAATTTTAGATTTCAATAAGAAGCTATTTGATATTTAAACTTACTATGGAAAGGGAAGGGAGGGAGTGGGGATAAAAATTGTTAGGGTTAATTATGGAATCTTGAAGCCTTGCCACATTGCATAATCTTTTAAGTTATTACACGTGAACCAAAAAAAAATCGTAAAAGCAGACTAAAGAAACCAAATAATAATTTTTTTTAAACAAAATCTTGGGGGGTTCCTCCGTAATAATGTTCCACCATTGCGATGAGATATTGGTTATATTGGATCTTATATTTGATCAGTCCCTTCTCCATTGAAATTTAATTATATTATACTATTCTTCAAAATTCATCTAAACCCAAAAAAAATAAAATAAATCCGCTCAACTAAAACAGTAAGCTTATGACTAAAAATATAACATATGTCTTACAATGTACTCTATCTAACAAAAAGAAATATTTATAATTCTTAACTTTATTATAGTCTATTGATGAATAAAATGCCATGACTTTTAGATACAACTCATGAAGAGAAGGAGAGAACAAAGAAAAGAAATTCGAAAAGGTTGACATCAAAATGACAGCTTCCCTCCTTTCACTTTCTATTCTATTTATTTATACAAGCTACATCTCATTACAGAGATAACAATTATAATGCAAACCTCATATTAAACTTGCTGCCTCAATAAATGAATCGAATTAATTACTCTTATTAATACTTTCCCTCATATTGGATGTGAAAACGTTGAGAACATCCAACTTGGAGAGAAATGTAGTATGTTGACTCATAGAAACAATAGCGGTGAGTGAGTTTGCAAGTTGGTTTTTGTTGTTGATGTAACACAACTTTACTTCACCAGCTATGAACTTCTCCCTTATCTAATGGTAGTTATCTAATGTGCTTCATCCTCCAGCAAAAGACAGGATTTGCAAGGCGTGCACATTGATGAACTCGACAATATTTATGGTTTGAAGGAAGAGAGAATTATTGTTTATTGCTCATATGTTTCTCTACTTGGTTCTCTGATTACACCGGCTGCCTGATATACTTCAAAGAAAGGAAGAGTCTTAAACATCCTAAACCTAATATATCACAAGTATTCTAATGCTACTTGATTTAGGAAATTGAGATACAAAGGAATACGGTATTGGGAATGAATAACTACAAAGCATGTCACAAAAAATATATTCCTTCCTTGACACTCCCCCTCAAGTTGGAGCATGTAGGTTGCTCATGCCTAACATGCTATGTAGGTACTGAAACTGACGGTTGCCAAGCAAACTAGTGAATATGTCAGCCAGCTGTGATTTAGAAGGTATGTATTAAAGATTAAGATCACCTAAGTGGTACCATTCTGGAACAAAGTGATAGTCGATCTCCATGTGCTTGGCACGTTCGTAGAAGACCGGATTCCGAGCAATATATAAGGCTGCCTGACTGTCACAAAAAAGGCGCATAGGTTGCCAATGAAATGTGCCTAAGGAGGTTAAGAGGGACTTCAATAATATTAACTCGCTGGTTACGATAGCCGTGGCTCGATATTCTACTTCGGTAGGGGATTGGGAGATAGTAAGCTACTTCTTGGTTTTCCAGGAGATAGGTGATCCACCAAAGGTCACTAGGTATGCAGTTAGTGACCGTCAGGTGAGTGGACAGGCTTCCCAATTTAAATCACAATACATAGAAAGTGTTAGATCATTGCACTTAGGAAGCAAAATCCTATAGTCACAAGTTCATTTTATATAACAAAGTACAAGGCAAGTGACATTCATATGTTCCTCTCATGGGTGCTACATGAATTATGGGAGAATATGGACGTCATAGTAGAGATTGGGCCGAGTAATAGTCAAGTAAATAAGATGTCCCCCGAGGCGTCAATATCGTCCAGTATCAGACAAGGAGGGACCTATGGCTAGAGCGAGTTTGTGATTTTCTTCTTAGGAAAATCGCTGGGTTTTTCCCTTAAGAGTTCGCATTCATTCACTACTTCAAGTGCATACTTGTGCTAGCTAAGGAAGAGACCCTAAGGGCCGTGGACTATTTCAATGCTGAGGAAATATTTTAAAGGCCCAAGATCCTTAACACTTAAACAATCGTGGAGACAAGTTTAAAGGCACTGTAGGCGTGCGTATTATTCCGGGCTAAGATAATATCATCCACATTGATGAGCAGGGCCATAAAGATATTTCCCTTTCGATCGGAGAAAAGTAAGTAATCAGCATATGAATGAGTGAAGCTATGTTTATAAGGTTTGGAATACAACTTGGCGAACTACTGCTAAGGGGCCTGACGTAGCCCATAGAGAGATTTGCGAAGCCTGCAAACTTTCTTAGGAGTGTGCAGGTAAAACCAGGAGGTAGAGTCATGTACACTTCTTCATAAAGATCACCATGAAGAAGGTGTTGTTCACATCGAGCTGGTGGAGTTCCTATCCTTTGTTGATCGCAATAACGAGAAAACATCGAACACTAGCCATTTTGGCCACTGGAGCAAACGTCTTATTATAGTCAAATCCCTTTCCTTGGTGATCTTCATGAATAACTAAACGTGCCTTGAAGCATTAAGTGGTACCATCAGAATTATACTTGACTTGGTACACCCATTTACAGCTAATGGGTCTCTTGTTACTGGGAAGATCTTGCAAGCTCCATGTTTCATTCTTTTCTAAGGCCTAAATTTTTGCATTCATCGCATCTCGCCACCTTGGATCTTTCACAACCTCAAACTAATGCTTTGGTTCTATCACCTTGGTGATGGCTCTCAGGAAACGCTGATGCGAAACAGAAAAATTTGCATATGTGATATAATTCGGTCTGGGATAAAGAGTACTTGAGGCGTCATTTTGAAGAACGTGAGCAAGCAAAGGGGTTTCCTTGGTCAATGCAGTGTAACACACATGATCATTCAGATGAGCGGGTGGTGTGCAGTAACGTATGGTCCGCATCTAAGTTGAATCGAAAGGCTATGATGATAGCTGTGGGCCAAGACTGTGAGAGGCATTAGTGGGCAACAAGCTGCAGTCTAAGCCGAGGTGATCACTGAATTGGACTGTGGCCAATTAATGTGCTCCAGAGCCCAGCCCTTGAGGGGCGTTGGAGCATGATGGGCCATGTTATGGGCTTGTAGACATCGTAGCTTGGTCCATCAATAGTTGCTGGGTGTAGGGCAGAGCTGATAATAATGTTTCTGGTCTAGATCTCCCCCTGGCCCCTATGTCTTCATGGTGCTGGACTGGGCCCAAATCTCACTCAGTCCCAATCTTGCTTTTGAGCTCTATGTTGTCTTACTGTGAGAGTCCCAATTCATTACTGCTCCCCCTGATCTGCTGTTTGTCCAAGTCGCCATTGGGCTATGTCATGCTTGGAGGCCCAAAATCTGTCACCACTACTGTAGTCTGCCTCATTGGAGCCTGGTTGTTGTCTACTTCAAAATTCGAAGGGAATGGATATTCATTTTCACAAAATATCACATCCCGACTTACAAAAACCTCTTGTGTGTCAAAGTCTTAAACCTTCCAACCTTTTTGTCTAAATGGATAGCCGAGAAATATACACTTTCTACTTCTTAATCCAAACTTATCTTTTACCCTTGGATTGTTTCGTGCGCAACATAGAACCCTGAGCATTCAAATCTCATCATAAGAAGGTTGATTTTTGTAGACTACTTCATGCGGTGTTTTTCCCTTAAGAAGCTTGGTCAGGGTCCTATTTATTAAATAGGTGGCAGTGAGGGCACATTCCCCCCAATATTAAATAGGAAGGTTTGCTTGGAATCGTAGGGCCCTTGCCACATTTAGGATGTGGTGATGCTTCCGCTCGACTCTGCCATTTTGTTGTGGTGCATCCACACAAGAGCTTACGCGGAAAATCCCATGTTCATAATAAAAGGGTTGCATTAGTCCCGGACTGAACTCTGCATCGTTATCACTCCTAACCACCTTCACATTTTTATAGAATTCGGTTTTAACCATGATAATAAACCCCTTCAAGGGCTTACTAGCCTCACTTCAATCTTTAATCAAATAAATCCAACTGCCTCTGCTAGCGTCATCAACAATTCTAAGGAAGTAGTGGGCCCCACAAATAACGCAGTGTGATATGGGCCCTAAATGTCACAATGGATTAAATCAAAAATTCTTTTGCTTTATTTTGACTAATAGAGAATTTACTATGTGTTGCTTAGCACGAAGATAAATTTCACAAACATCTTCTCTTGTATTGTCAACTACTTCTAAGCTATTAGGAAGATAACACGTCACTTGACAGATGCCTAGGTCTTTTGTGCCACAAACATCCTGTGTGAATTGCGTTGACCAAATCTATTGTTGACCATTTGTACATGTAAACCCCATTCGTTTGCTCACCTACTCTAATCAGTGTCCTGAAAGTGCAGTACTGTATAACACAACAATCATCAAAAAATGTCACTGTGTAGTTTAATTGTTTGCATAGTTTTAAAACTGATATAAGATTGCAATTCAACTTGGGCATAAACAAAACATTATCTAATTTTATCCCAGTGTCTAAAGTGACCGAGCCTCGTTCATGGGCCATGGTATATGTGCCGTTAGCGAGCGCAACTGCCATCGGGATACCGTTTTGAGATTACCCATCACTGACATATCCCAAAGCATGTGACATGATGCTCCGCTATCGAGCATCCAAGACACTATACCTAGCAACCACTCATACACCGCTTTAGGCTCAATAAGACTTGAAAGTCTCTGGACTTGCTTAGTGGACAGGCTCGGAATTAAGACTTGGGCTGCTGTTTCTGGGCTGCTGCTGGCTCCCACTCCCAGATGCGAAACTGGGCTAGACCCAGTGCTAATTATTGTTCGGGTGCCCGTTATCGAATCTGGGCTTGTATCCTCTTCATGGCATGTCACGGCTACTGTAGTTCCTTGCCCTCTACCGTGGCTCCCCCATCGGCCTCCGTGGTTGTTCCGGCTACCACGAAACCCTCATCCACGACGTTGGGTCCCCCAACTCGGAGGGTATCCAATAACCTCATAACATGCCATCTCTTTATGCCCATAATGTCCATAAATTCGACAATTTCCCTTTTCGGCCAAGCCCATATGTCCTTTCGTTGCAAAGGCCATGGCTGTTTCGTTGCGATTATCATGAGACACCATAATGTGTTGATGATGTTCTTCTTGTTGTATCATATTAAAAATCTGGTCGAGAGGGATAAGAGGATCGAGTGCTAGTATTTGACATCGAATAGATGAATATATGTCATCGTTTACGCCCACTAGAAATTGGGAAGCCTTGTCTTCCTCGTACATAGCCACGATCTTTAGTGCCGCTCCACATTTGCATCCCTTACATGTGCACACTGGTACTTGCACTAGATTAGTCAGTTCGGTCCATAAATTTATGAGCTTGGAATAGAAATCCCCAACGCTCAAATCACCTTGTTTGCAATTTCCTAGATTAGCCTTTAGTTGATGGATTTTAGGTGTGTTAGCAATTCCATACCTCTTTTTCAAGTCATTCCACATGATTTTTGCTGTTTCCAAGTATGCTACACTCATTCGGAGTTTCAGATTAATGATGTTGAACATCCATGATCACAACATTCAGTTGACCATGTCCCATGCATGGCACTCTGAAAACTCGTTATCTTCTTTCTCTTCTGGATGTTCAAGGGATCCATCTATGAAGCCTAATTTGTTTTTTGCCTTTAGGGATATTCTGACAGCTTTATCCCATAAGTCGTAGTTTTGTCCTTCAAATACTATGACCGTAATTAGGACCACGGGTGCTTCGAAAGGATGAAGGAAATAGGGTGAATGTAGTTCAGTTATAAACCTCTTCTTTCCATTCTCTCCCATGTTCAAGCACGTTTAAAGCACAAGGTTGGTAGTAGAATCTGATACCATGATAAACTCGATAATATTTATGGTTTGAAGGAAGAGAGAATTATTGTTTATTGCTTATGTGCTTCTCTGCTTGCTTCTCTAATTACATCGTCTGCCCTATATACGTCAAAGAAAGAAAGAGTCCTAAACCTCCTAAACCTAATATATCACAAGTATTATAATGCTACTTGACATAGGAAATTAAGATAAAAAGGAATACAATATTAGGAATGAATAATTACAAATATATTTCACAAAAAATATATTCCTTCCTTAACACACATATCGAATTGCTTGTTGCTACAAAAGAAACTGGCTGGTTCTAATAACTCCTTAGAAATGAAACCCAAGTCATTGAGTAATGTAATCAACAAATATATTCATGGCAAGCCATATTTATAGCCCTACATTATGCCTTTATAAAAGACTTAGCTACTGCATATTGTGTCTTGGACTTATAGGAAATAAGAGACATAGTTTCCTAATTGAATAACATAGCTACTAGTAGGTCTCCCTGAATTTAGACAACTATCCCAATCTGAATCACAGTAACATTCTAAAACATGCCTCTCAATCTTTAGCAAAGAATATACCTTGCCTTAAAGTTGATTTTAGAAATTTGAGACCATGAACAATAACTTTGGAATGTTTTGTAGTTAGTTGGTTCATAATTAGCTTTAACACCTTAATTAATACAGATAGTAATCTTTGCCTTGTGATTGTCAAATAAATGAGTTTTCCAATCATTCTTCTAAATTAGTCGCTACATACCCCAAAACTTCATTTTATGTATGTCAAGAACTTAATCTTAGGTGCCATAAATAATTTCAAATGCTTACAACCTCTCAGACCAACTTCTTGAAGAAAGTCTGAGGTGTACCTCATTTGGTATACAAAGATGTCTTTTATAATCCTTATAACTTCTGATCTGAAAAAGTATCTTATCTTTTATACATCTTTAATATAGAATTAACCATTCAATTGCTATAAAACAGTTGCAAAATATTACCACTTATAACAGAAGTGGTATATTATAGATGTGAAAGATTCCTTATGAATAGGTTTACAAATATATGGTTTAGATAAAACTTGTTGTTATTCCCCTTTATGGTGTAATGTTTTGATGGTTTGAATCAATAGCAAGCTCACCTTTTTTTTTTTTTTTAAAGTTTATCTAAAAAAATTCTCAATCATTGGAGTCAAAATACTGTAAGATTGTACTTGCTCTTTTGAATCCGAATCCTATGTACGACCGATCCTAGTCCTAAACTCAAATGTGAGATTATGCAAAAAGGATTCCTCTCTCATTGTTTCCCATAGAAGGAAACCCTGATGTCTCCATCTTCCTTGATAAGGAGCCACTATCAACCACAATTACTAGTGGTAAGCTCATAATTTTCTCATCTTTGAATGTTCTATGTGTATTTAGAGATTTACTGATATTTCTTTTAAAAAAATATCTATTATCAATGAAATTTCTCTCCGTCTTGAGTTAGGAGTTCTTGTGTGGGTTTATAGGATTTTTTTTTTTCCCCACTGTGCAACTTTTCTTCTCCCCACTATATGAGTGTTCATCTCGTTGGTGAGAGTTCTCGTGTATTGGATATTTTAAATTATAGAGTGGTGGATCTTTTCATATGAGATTTACCTGTTTTAAGAATTGACATTGAAATTTCATCTATTGTGAGAAACTTTCTTCCAAGCACAATCTTTAATGACAAATATATACTTGTCTTATAGAGTTATACTATAACTTGCCCTATATAAGAAAGACGCTTTGAAGTTGAAGAATGTAGTTAGTGGTTAGACGTATGCCATAGTTTTAAAGTTAGTCGAAAGCAACTTGGCCATTAATTTTCTACAGATGAGAATTCATTTTGATACTTTAGGTTTATTCTTCCCAAAGATTTCATTGTGGATGATCCATGATTTTTCATTAATGAATATCTCTTTTTTCTTAAAAAAGAAAGTACCGCACAAAAGAATAAAGTTTTGATAAAATGGCATGCCAAAGGAATTATATGGTTGTCAGCTCATTATTCTGTCTTCATCTTCCTATTTTTCTTTATTTTCTAAATGTTTTTCTTTATTTTAAGCTTAATTAAGGTGCTAATCCTAAGAAATTAATTATAAATTAGCTTTCAAATGCTAAAAAATATTAATCAAAGCTTTGTTGGTATTAACATTCTTTTGGTGAGATTTTTTTTTGAAGTGAGAATTTGATCATCTTGAAAGCAATAGCACAAGAAGAATAGTAATCAAGCCATACACACAAGTCATCACAGTATTCATTAGCTAGTTTTGCCAATAACTGTGCAACCCTATTATTCTCTCTCTTGGCATTACAAACAAAGCAACTATTAAGTAGACTCAAAGTTCTTGAATCAATCATGATCAAATCGATCCAGTCTAATGGTTACTTATGTTGTGCTAAGCTTGCAGAAGTTCCAAGCAATTAGTTTCGAAGATGCCTCCTCTGAATTGCATATCACGAGCCCAGTTCAGTTCCTATTTCAATGCCAGTGTCTCTGTTATATGTGGATCAATGGTGCCATTAATCCTCATTATCATGCAACCCAAAACCTTACCTTAATGATCTCGTGCCACCACCTTGACCCTAGCATAACCCTGCTCTTCGAAAACAGCAATATCCGTATCCAATTTTAACTGTTCCACCACTGGTTTCTGCTAAACATTGTGCACTTTTCTCTTCTTGCTTTGTTGATTCTTGCCATCATCATCATTGACCCTTTTGAACTCCTATGGCATGCTATCTAGTTCCACTTTGCAAAGTTCTGGTCCTATTGATTCACCTTACCATACCTGTAATTTCCTTGCAAACCATAACTTCCAAGCATAGCATAGTGCCGCCCCAACATGGATATCATCATCTCTCTCCATCACTGCTTCTACCCATCCTTTAAATGAAGTCCATGGGACATTCCTCAAGTCTTCAAAATCCCTGCTCATGGATGAATGTCAGTAGCATAGGGACAAAGCCACACAGTATGTATTAGGTTGTTGCCCATACATCCACAAAAATCACATGAAATATCACTAGACATGTTTTAATAGCAAGTTCGATTTATAGGGAATTATATCTTTACATCCATGCCAAATGCAATCTTCTAAGAAGTCACACACATTTAACTTCTAAAGTTTATCCCACACTCTACAGCTTCCCACACCTACTTTTGCCTTCTTCTCTTCCTCTCTCCTAGTTATCCAATAGCCTAATCTAATTGAATACCTTTATGTATGATTCCAAGACTATATTAACTCATCTTGAGCCACTGCAACACATAAAGGACTCAAAAGAATTAATTTAACCTCTTCCTTCATAGAAATAGAGTTCAACAATTCTCTATCCTACTCCCTCTCCCCTTTCTTAAACTTAATCAAGTCATAAACCCTTAAAGAGTCCAACCCATCCACCTAAGGTAAGGGAACTTTCATATGCCTCTCCCTAGGAAGCTAAGAGTCTCCCTATACTCTAATTTTGCCCCCCATCCCCACCCTCTATCTTACTTCTTTTTCGAAAACACCCTTACCTCTTAAAATGTTCCTCTATGTATAGCGGGGATTAAAAACTTGCTTAGCTTCAGAACTGTATGTCTTAGGAAATAGCAACCCTTAAATAGCTTGCTTATCAAAGACTCCTTTCCAGTTATAATTCTCTAACCTTGTTTGATTAATTAAAATAATATAACAACCAAAAACCTATTCAGCCATACTTTTTAGGTGCACACATCCTTTCCCAAGACATCTATCTAATCAACTTCTTATCTCTGCACCACTAAAACTCATTAAAACATTTTTATATCTCCTTAAAAAGTGACATGGAAAGTACGAATACACTCGTGACATATGTTTGCATGGATTGAACAACTGCATTAAGCAGCACCTCTTTTCCCACCCTAGACAACAACTTAGCTTTCTACCCCTTAGTCTTCTTTCACATTCTCTCTCTCAAATAAGCAAAAGCCTCTTTCTTTTTTCAACCAACCAAAGATGTTACACCCAAATATCTTCCACCCGCCATTTGCATATTAATATTCAAGATTTCTTGGATTCCTAGTCTGTTTTGCTTGCACACCATATGACTAAAAGAGACTAATGATTTGTGAAAATTAAGAGCTTCACCAAAAGTATTCTCATAGGCCTATAGGGCAACCTTAAGTTTATGTGCCTCCTTCATCCTTGCCCTATAAAAAATAAACTGGCATATGCCGAAAATAGATGAGAGCTTGCTGGGGCTTTACGACCGACACACATACCGTGAAGATCACCCTTTGAAACTACCACCTCAATCAAACCCCTAACCCTTTTACACATAGGATGAACAAATAAGGAGAAAGAAGATCCAAACTAGTAGCACATTTCTAATCTTCAAAATGTAGTCACCTTCAAAAGCACTACTCCCCCAAGCCTCCTCAACCACCTTTCAGCACTCTTCTTCCAGGAGCCAAAAATCCTCAAATTTAAAATGCCTTGCTCCTTTCCTGCTCTTCTTATGATCCTTCCCAAAGCATAGTAGAATATGCAAGTAGTATGACTTCGAGACCCCAATATGCCTCACTACCAAGTCAGAGAACCTCGACACTAACTCGTGAATAACAAAAGCCTGATCAAGTCTTTCCGTGACACATTAAACTCTACGCCCCCTATTCTCCCACATAAACGGAAAACCAATACACCCCATATCAATCAAAACGCAACCATTAACAGCCTCACGGAAGCCCCTATACATCTATGGCTCCCTCTCTGACAGCCCTTCCTTTTCCTCCTTCACTAAAATATCGTTAAACTCCCCATAAATACGCCAAGGTAACTGTGACTTGCTTACCAAGTCCCATAGAAAAGCACTAGCTTACCGCTGTCCCATCTTTTTTGGAAAAGTCTAAGTCCCATCAATCCTAGATTCATCTATGATAAGATTGATTTAGTTCCTTAAATAGCGTTCTGAAGCTTCCACCTCCCTCTTCCAAAGCACTGTAACTCCCCTAACCATCCTGTGTAGTCTATAGAAAAAGAATGCTCAAACTCCGGCATTTTCCTATGGCATAATGTCTTATAGAGGAAGATAATATCAAGGAACTTCTTACCTACCAAAGCAGTGAGCACATTAACTGTTGAAGCCACGAGCAATTCCATGAAAGAGTCTTCATTGCACTCGACGGTTGAACAACAGCTTCTTTAGATGCCAACATTGCTGATTTAGGATAAATCTGATTTATTCCAAATGGGTTTTCTCTAATTTTTATCTCATAGACCAGGCCTATACGAGGGTACTAGGCCCAGGAGACATCTCCCTAGGGTTACCTTCAGGCCCATGCTCAGTCAAGGGCCCAAAGCGCAACCCTAGGGGCCTCCTCTGGGCCCAACTGCACCGAGACCGGCGGCCCATGCGGGGACTTCAAGTAAAGTTCCTATCCTACCCTTTTCTGAGAGGGCTATAAATAATGACCTGTTTCTCTCGGGAAAAGAGTTAGCAACTGTGGACATTGAATTGACTTTGCTTCTTCCTCTTTGATCTCCAACTCAGACTTTGAACTGACTTGACCGTCAGAGAGGCGTTCCCCTATCCAGAACCCAGGGGTTGCCTTTTTCACAAGTCGGGCCACGTGGAGCAGAGGACGACGAAGTGTTGACCTCCAACTGTCAAATAAACCCATCCCTTTGCCCCACGTTTGCAGCAACCGTACCTCAGAGGATTTCTATACCGAACCAAATCAAATTGGCGCCGTTTGTGGGGAGGGGACGGTAACGATGGTGGTGAGCGAAGCAACACAGGCTCGGACTCGGAGAGATAAGACCTCGGCTACTGACACTTCTACACTGCCCATGGTCAAGGATGCTTCTGAGAGCTCCAGAGCAAGCCCTCAAGCTACTAGGCCATTACCCCCAGAGCGGGAGGCGTATGTTACAATGGACACACTAAAGAGCCTCATGTCCACCATGGCCGAGACCATCCTGCATCAAGTGGCTGAGCAAGTGAAGAAAGCCATGGATACGGCGGGCTTGGCCCAGCCGGTCGCTGTAGGAGGACCCCCCATCGGCCGGAAGGCAGGCCGTCCCTTCGCCTCATGGAACATGGCAGAGAGGTAGCGCGGTCAGATAGGAGAGATTGGCTTCCCCTTGGGCGGCAGGAGGGACGTGCAGCGGAGGAGCCTATTGCCTGATCCGCACAAGGAAAAACTGCAGTCTCGGCAACTGCCTCCACTTCCTATGCGACACACTCTAGGCGGACCGCATGGCTTGAAGAACATGAACAGACTTCTTGGCCGAGGGGAGAGAACTCAAGCAGGCGATGCCCCAGTACAGAGTGCTATACGCGCTGCGACTGCACCCGAAGCCCGCCTCCACGAGTGATGCGCGGGCGGGAGATGCAGCACCCCACAGGGTGTCGTAGAGCGGTGGGTGTCAGGGACTGCCGCTCGACCAACCGTGCTTCCCTTCTCGATCCCATTTAGTGCCGAGATCATCAATGCTCCGCGCTACGAGAAGGTCAAGATGCTAACTATGGATCTCTATGATGGGACCACGGACTCGGAAGAGCACCTGGGAGTTTACAAAGCCCAGATGTATGTGCAAGACGTGTATGACGCATCCTACGGCCGCTACTTCCCTGTCACGTTAAAGGGTGTGGCGCAATCTTGGTTCAACGATCTTACCCCAGGGAGCATAACTTGCTTCCAAGATCTGGCTGATAAGTTCGTCAGCAAGTTCATAGCTAGCCGCAAGGAGAGGCGAACCAGCATCCACCTGTCGAAGATTAAGCAGGGACCGCAAGAGTCCCTCGCCAAGTTCGTCAAATGCTTCCATCAAGAGGCTGTACTGATCCCTGACTTGGAAGAACGGGTAGCCTATACTTCTTTCTTAAATGGCCCTAAGAGTGGCCGCTCTAAGTTCTCCCTGGCGGAGCAGAAGGAGATAAAATTGGCGGAAGCTTTGAGGAAGGCTGCGGATTTAATCCAGGCCACTGAGATTTGCGCAGATAGCTTGGACACCTCGAAGAAAACGAAGACTCTGGGGGACCGAGGCTTTAATCGTGGCGAAAGGAATCCTGCCCCTGGTACAGAAGACCGCAGTTCGAGGCGCCCAACCCGTGGTTCACCACAGATGCTAGGAGCATCCTCATGGAGGTTAGGGGACACCCAATGTTGCATCAACCGCCTCCTATCACGGCACCTCCCAAGCCTCAGAACGCTAGGAAGTATTGCGAATTCCACGAGCAGAGCAGGCATACCACGACCGAATGTCGAGAATTGAAAAAAGCCCTTCATGAGTTAGCAAACAAGGGACAGATTGATCGGTTTTTGAAAAAAGGGCCACTATTCCTGCGGCAAGAACAGGCCCCCGCTCCGCCCCCACCGCGGGAGGAGGAATGTTCCACGAAAGTTATGGCCACCATAGTGGGCGGCTATAGGGAGGAAATCACCTGGATGGTGTGGAAAGCTTAGCTTAAAAGCACGCAGGAAGTGCTCGCTGTCGAGCAGGGATCTTGTATAACGGCTCCGACGATGGTATTCGAGGGAAAAGACACCCCGAGGTTTGCTTCCCCTTATAACGACCCTCTGGTGGTCGAGATTAAAATCGTCAGCGCGATCGTACGGCGGATCCTAGTCGATACAGGCAGCTCCATGGATATTATAACCTGGGATTGCTTACAGAGGCTCTCACACCCAGGACGTGACCTTATTCCCATGGCGAATCGTATCCTAGGCTTCGTGGGGCAGAAAGTTAATCCCACGGGAATGATTCGCCTTCCAGTGCGCTTTGGCGATAAGAGCAAGTTCAAAAGCCTGGAGGTTGACTTTCTATTAGTTGATGTACCTACGGCCTACAATGCAATCATTGGGCGACCGACCCTCCACAGAGTGAAGGCTGAGTGGCCCCGTACCTCCTCCAACTTCAAATTGAAGCGGATGATGAAAACACTGGGGAGCTCCGTGGGACCAGCGAACAGCCCGGGAATGCTACCTGGTAAGCACAAAGCCCCTCATCAAACGGACTAGGGAGCATAGGACCTCGGGACCACCCCACACGGAGAAGCGGGCAAAGGCAGGGTCGGCCACTTTGGTCCTAGAGGCTTTGGTGATCCACACCCTCACTTCTTTAGAGCCTCCGTGACCGCGCCCAGAAGTCGCGGAGGAAACAGACTAGTTTCCCTCCTACGAGAATATAAGGATGTTTTCGCCTTCAGACTGAGGAGATGCCTGGCATCGCCCCAACTGTGATGGAACACTGCTTAAATGCTGATCCTCGGCATAAACCGGTTGTTCAAAAGAAGTGCTATATGGGCCCCGAACGAGCGGCCGCGGCTAACGCCGAGGTTCAGAAGCTACTGGAGGCTGGCTTCATTCGAGAATGTCACTACCCCGAGTGGCTGTCGAATGTGGTATTGGTCAAGAAGCCCAATGGGACATGGAGGATGTGCGTGGACTTCACAGACCTAGACAAGGCTTGCCCGAAAGATAGCTACCCCTTGCCTAAGATAGATAAGCTGGTTGATGCCACGGCCGGTCACGCCCTGTTAAGCTTCATGGGCGCGTTCTCCGGGTATCACCAAATACCTCTCTGCCTTAGTGACCAAGAAAAGACAGCGTTCATCACGGACCGCTGTCTCCACTGCTATAAAGTGATGCCCTTTGGCCTGAAGAACGCGAGTGCAACCTACCAGTGCCTGGTCAACAAACTATTTGAGCCACTCATCGGACAAACCATGAAAGTGTATGTTGATGACATGATAGTGAAGAGTAAAGCTGAAGTAGATCACAGCAGCAATCTAAAGAAGACGTTTGAAATACTTCGAGTGTTCAGTATGAAGCTCAACCCGAAGAAGTGTGTTTTTGAGGTTCGGTTGGGAAAAGTCCTTGGTTTTATGATTAGCTATCGCAGCATAGAAGCAAATCCTGACAAAATTCAAGCCGTCCTGGACATGAAGCTGCCCTGGAACGTGCGGGAAGTGCAGCGCCTAACGGGTTGCATAGCGGCTCTTGGACAGTTCATGTCTTGTTCCTTAGAAAAGTGTCAGCCCTTCTTCCGCGTCATGCGACAGCGGAACCATTTCAAATGGGATAAGCAGGCGGATGAGGCTTTCCAGGCTCTAAAAACATACTTGGCCCAGCTATCCAGGATCGCCAGTCCTGCCGAAGGAGAAGTCCTGGTGTTGTATCTAGCAGTGTCAGAGCATGCGTTCAGCGCTGTCCTTGTAGTCGAGCGCGTAAGGGAGCAGATACCGGTGTACTACGTAAGCCACACCTTGGCAGGTGCAGAAATGAACTATCCCCTCATTGAGAAATTTGCATATGCCTTGGTAATGGCTAGTCGGAAGCTGAGCCCTTGAGTACAGCCTTACGGCCGGTCGCTACACTATTAGTCCCCCTGCGAGCTAGCGGGCTGTAGCACGGCCTTAAAGCCGGTCGCTAAACTCAGCCCCGCTGGGGGCTGAGATCCTTGAGCACGGCCTCTTGGCCATTCACTACACCCTAAAGTCCCATGGGGGGCTAAGAGCCCTCGAGCACGGCCTCAGGGTTGGGTGCCACGCTTTTAGCCCATTGAGGGCTAAGGGTCTTAGGGCACGGCCTCATGCCCAGCTGCTAGACTTAGGGCCCTTGAGCACAGCCTCAGACCGCTAGACTTGAAGGCATGGTATCCCTGTTTGGGGCTAAAGATCTCAAAGAACGTTCCCACGGCCTTCTCGCATAACGTAAAGATAACATTTTGTACGAGAAACGGATTTTCATTGTAATGATCACGATCAGTACAAACAGCTAAGAAGGGAAAACAAGACAACACAAAAGGTGCAAAATAAAAAATAGGTTTACTACTCGTCGCTCGAAGGGGCAGGAGGTCGGCCACTCCTAAACCCTCCCTCTAGCCATCACGAGCACCCTTGACCTCCACTTCGTTCGGCTGGCGATGAAGTTGCGCTCGCCGGATCACTTTGTCCATGATACGCATCCAGACCTAGAAGGTCAACCACCTCAAGCCCACAAGTAATGACCTCATTCTCTCAGCCATGTACTCGTGAACAACACCAACCTCAAGCATCTCGTTCAGCAGTATAGCATAGAACGTCGCCTGAATGATTTCAGGCATCCCCGACTCAACAGCTGCGGCCTCGGCTTCGGCCAATGAGAAGCACGGGCACAGCCCATTGAAGTCCTCAGGAAGAGGGCAAGGCAAGCGCGAGGCGCTCCTCCAACGCCAGGTGAAGGTCATCCTGACATAGTTAGCCATCTCTCTCGTACTATGGGTAGGGGGAAATGTCATAGTTACAGCACAAACTGTCACTGATAGCTTCTCCTGCGAATAAACTCTATAGTGACTTGTAAGGGAGAGGAGCGATGTATTTATGGGGAAACACTGGGGGGAATGGCAGGCTAGGGAAATTCCCAAGGACCTAGTGGCCAACCCATCCTAGACACGTGTCCCTCCAACCACACGCCATAAAAAAAAAAGAGGGAGGTAATGAAGGAAACAGAGACAGAACAAAGAGTACGACGTTTATTGATAATTGGCATAAGCAGTACAAGGCAGAATCCGAAGGAAACATAAGAGGGGGAGGGGGCCGCTCCCTACTATTCCACATTAGGCTATGGGTAGGCTACACCTTCAGGAGCTGCATCATCGACTGCCGCTCCTGTACTCGAGCTCTCTCCTTGACCACCGGCCCTCGCGTCTTCACCCGAATTGCTCTTTGAGCGGAACCTAGCCTCGTAGACTCGGTCACCAAACAATCAGATCCACGATTCAAACGCTCCCCAATGCAGCTCAGTAAGGGCCACCTCCAACGACTGATGCCTTGGTCCATGCAGCACACCAAGCTTGTCGGCCTCGTTGAGAAGCATCGCATAGAAGATCACTTACGGCAGTTTAGGAAGCTCATATTGGGCGGCCGCCTGTTCAGCTGTGGCCAAATCGAAGTGCGGGCATAAGGACCGGAAGTCTTTTGGGAAGGGCGACGAGGGGCAGGCTTTCCCCCGTCGGTCCCACTGAAAGCGGAGAATAACAAACTCGCTCATCGCTTTAGTATCAAGGGAACGCGAAAAGGCCATAGAGAGAAGTTAGATAACAGTTATTGCCGAATAAGGAAGTGGTGAAAGCCCTGCACTGAGGGTTGCTTTTTATGGTGAAGAGAGCAACAGTTTCATAATGACACTGTGCCTGCCTCGTAACTCGTGCATCTGTGGACAATGGCACCAGGACTGTCCATTGTCAAGGCTTGATTTCCAAGGACCTCTAGATGCGTGGTGATTAAAAACCGGTGGTCTACATTCTACCCGACTGCTTGTTAGACTCGACGTATGGGTAGAATGTGGGGGGCTAAGTGATTTGGGATAAATCCGATTTATTCCAAATGGGTTTTCTACAATTTTCATCTCACAAACCAGGCCCATACGAGGGTATTGGGCCCAGGAGACATCTCCTTAGGGTTACCTTTAGGCCCATGCTCACTCAAGGGCCCAAAGTGCAACCCTAGGAGCCTCCTCTGGGCCCAACTGCACTGAGATCGGTAGCCCATGCGGGCACTTCAGGTGAAGTTACTATTCTACCGTTTCTTGAGAGGGCCATAAATATTGATCCGTTTCTCTCGGGAAAAGGGTTAGCAACTGTGGACACTGAATTGACTTTGCTTCTTCCTCTTTGACCTCCAACTCGGACTTTGAACTGACTTGACCGTCGAAGAGGCGTTCCCCAGTCCAGAACACAGGTGTTGCCGTTTTTGCAGGTCGGGCCATGCAGAGCCGAGGATAACGATGTGTTAACTTCCAGCTGTCAGATAAACCCGTCCCTTTGCCCCACGCCTCCAGCAACCGTACCGCAGAGGATTTCTATACCGAACCAAATAAGATTTAAGTGATTTGGGATAAATCCGATTTATCCCAAATGGGTTTTCTCTAATTTTCATCTCACAGACCGGACCCATACGAGGGTACTGGGCCCAAGAGACATCTCCCTAGGGTTACTTTTAGGCCCATGCTCACTCAAGGGCCTAAAGCGCAACCCTAGGGGCCTCTTCTGGGCCCAACTGCACCAAAACCGGTAGCCTATGCAGGCACTTCAGGTAAAGTTACTATTCTACCCTTTCCATGGAGAGCTATAAGTAATGACCAGTTTCTCTCGGGAAAAGGGTTAGTAACTGTGGACACTGAATTGACTTTGCTTCTTTCTCTTTGACCTCCAACTCGGACTTTGAACTGACTGGACCGTCGGAGAGGCGCTCCCCGGTCCAGAACCCGGGGTGCCTTTTTTGCAGGTCGGGCCTTATAGAGCCGAGGACGACGAAGTATTGACTTCCAGCTGTCAGATAAACCCTTCCCTTTGCCTCACGTCTCCAGCAACCGTACCTCAAAGGATTTCTATACTGAACCAAATCAATTGCAATGTCCATATTGCCAACATCTTTAATAATACTACCTCCATTCCCAAGTTCCACAATGTAAACCTTCAAGTTCCGTACCATGTTTTTACATAATTCTCTATCCATGTTTCCCCTACATTTTTAACAATTGTAAAAATTCCTAACCCATTGTCCAATTAGGCTTTTTCTTCACTAAGGCTTACAACGACACAGAGGGCCTCATATATGTTCTCTTCATGCTTACTTTTATACACCCTTACTAAATGGGTCATGCTACTTTCGTGTGTAATACAAATGCTCTTCATGATTTTTATTTATGACAAGTATTAACAATTCTGATGACATGCTATAGTGATCATGTATCTTCCTTTAATCTCCATGATTCAAAATAATCAAACCTCAGATTCTGAAATCCCCATGATGCCTCTGACTTCGCTTGGTCCCATGTTGGCCACCACTTTGTGCCGCCTGAGCCTTCAGTAACCATTTATGTGGTCCACCTATCTGGCCTTGCAATTGTGATAATGTCGCTCGTAACTATGGACCCTATTGCTGTTCCTCAGTTTCTCAATCTAGGCAATCCGATAAAATCTCACATACTCTTTCGCTATGGCCTAAGCAGCCATAAATATGACAAAAAGTAAGGAGTTGTTCATATTTACAGTGTATCCATGTTGAGTTGCCATCTTTATCTTTGATTTTCATATGATGCTAAGGGGGTCTATCAGCTTTTGTTTCTACTCAAACCCGAACATGTTGACCATAATCCTCAAACCCTCGATCTTATTGCCGATAGAAGATACAAAACAGCTATCACGAGGTTTGAATGGGAGATCGAAGACATACACCCAGAACATTACTGATACAAGCTGTACTTTCAATGGTTGCTTATTCCCTTGGCAATCCTTCAAAACTACTAAATTCTAATAAAAACGCTAGGGGCCTCTATCCAGCACTTTTCTGAAGTCCACCTCATGATAGAATTAAAACAGGAATAACTTTTCGCCTTGTACACAAATAAAAACCTCTTTCAACAAACTCCATATTGTAGCCAAGGTTTTCTTGAACGCACTACTATTGAAAAACTTTTTAGTATGGACCCTACCAATCAAATATCATTTGAAATCATCATTCTGTCCCTCTTCACTCAATAGTTGTTTGAGCACGACCAAGCCGTCCTCCTTATCATCATGCAATGACAATCTCTTCTACATCTCCTCCAACCGTTCTCCATCCGTACTCGATGGTGCCATTTCCCTTACAAACAACTCACTCTAGAGCTGAGACACTATCCAAGAGCATGCACTAATCAGCAAGAAAATTACACCTCACAAGGGCTCTCAGGGGAAGAGAAGCAAAGAGATATTGCCTGAGAGTAAATAATCCTTGATTGCAGCTAGCAAGAAATGTGGTTCGAATTGGACTATTTTTGGGTATTCCATGTATGTATTGTCTTGAATTATTTTAATACTTCCTCTTAACTGACATCTTGGCACTATTTCAAGGGATCAACAACAATAATGATAAT